>CAXHJY010001043.1:2500-5000 GCA_964016885.1 Eledone cirrhosa
AGAGTGTCGGTTGTAAACACTAGATACCTCCCCCATGAAGAATGCAGCTCCCAACATAGACTGATAATTAGCGACCTCATAGTCAGGACGAGACGTACTCGACAGCAGAAGAAGACTATTCTTAGGAGAAAAATATGGAAGCTAAAGGACCCCACAGCCAGAAATAAATTTAAATGCATATTACTTGATGCTTTCGACAGTAAGGAAGAGCATTTAGAGTCGTACAATATAGAGGAACAGTGGGAATTCCTGAAAGCAAACCTGCTGATGGCGACAGACGAAATCTGTGGCTGGAGCAGGCCTATAGGCAGGAGGAGAATAACATGGTGGTGGAACAGTAAGGTGGAGGACTCAATTAATGCCAAAAAGCAGGCTTGGAAAGTATGGCGGGATGGGGGAAGTAGAGAAGACTATCAAGTGGCCAGGAGGGAAGCTAGGAGACAAGTGTACTTCGCAAGAAGGGAAGCAGAGGAAAGAAAGTTCAAGCATGTTCTACAACGCGAGGACCAAAAACGTGAGGTGTTCAGGATTGCTAGGCAATGTGTCAAGGAAAACCGTGATATTGTCGGGGAGAAGTGTGTACTTAATGAAGATGGCGTACTTGCCATCACTGACGCTGATAAGAAGGTAGCTTGGAAGTGTCACTACGAAAGGCTACTAAATGAGGAGAATAAATGGGGGAAAGACAGTCTCCCCCACATCGACCCAATAGAGGGACCAGCAGTGTTAGTCGAAGGTAGTATAATAAGTAAGGCAATCAAAGATATGAAGACGGGTAAGGCGGCTGGGCCTTCGGAAATAGTTGCTGAAATGCTGAAAGCTTCTGGAATGGTGAGACACACCATGGTCACCCGGATAGTAAACCAAGTCATACAGAATGGGGTTGTTCCAAAGGACTGGCGTAGCAGCAACATCATTAACTGCTACAAGGGTAAAGGAGACGCCCTAGATAGGAGTAACTATAGAGGCATTAAATTAATCGACCAGGTCATGAAGGTCACAGAAAAAGTAATAGCGCAATTAATCAGAGAGAGAATTGATCTAGATGAAATGCAGTTCGGGTTTGTGACAGGTAAAAGTACCATAGATGCTCTTTTCATTGTACGACAACTACAGGAGAAGTACCTAGCTTAATGTAAACCCCTATACTTAGCTTTTGTCGACTTGGAAAAGCCTTCGACAGAGTCCCCCCGTTCCATTATCTGGTGGGCTCTTAGAAAACTAGGTGTTGATGAATGGCTTGTGAGAGCTATACAAGCCATGTATAAAGAAACAGTCAGCAAGGTTAGAATTAACAACGAATATAGTGAAGAGTTTAGCGTAAAAGTTGTTGTTCATCAGGGCTCCGTTCTTAGCCCCCTACTATTTATTATTGCCCTTCAGGCTATAACAGTGGAGTTCAAGACCGGCTGCCCATGGGAACTCCTATACGCAGATGATCTAACGCTCATAGCTGAATCAATGGCCGAACTAGAGAAGAAATTCCAAACATGAAAGCATGGCCTAGAATCAAAAGGCCTTAAAATTAACCTGTCTAAGACTAAAGTTCTAGTTTGGAGGAAGGAAAATAGGGCGCCGGTCCCATCTGGGAAATGGCCATGCTCAGTGTAGGAAAGGAGTAGGTAGAAACTCCATTTTATGTCCTAAATGCAAAGTATGGGTGCATAAAAGATGTAGTGGGATCACAGGTAAGCTAACTAAGAACATAGATTTTATATGTGGCCGGTGCTCTGGTGCAATAAGTAGCAGCAAGTGCCCACAGAATACGAGCTCATTGCATTGCACAGATGGTTCTATAGAAATAGTGGACAGCTTCCGTTACCTGGGTGACAAAATCAGCAGTGGGGGAGGGTGCTCTGAAAGTACAGTAGCTAGAGTCATAACGGGATGGAAAAAGTTCAGAGAACTTATACCACTATTGGCCGCTAAAGGGTTCTCTCTAAAAATGAAACGCGGGTTGTATGATGCCTGCATACGAACAGCAATGTTGCATGGCAGTGAGACCTGGGCATTGTGTGCGGAGGATATATGCAGACTGGAGAGGAACGAAGCTTGCATTCTCCACTGGATGTGTAATAGTAATATACGTGAACGGCAAAGCATAAACGAAGTAAGGGAAAAATTAGAAATAAGAGGGATCAGATGTTGTTTACTCGAGAGAAGACTACGTTGGTATGGTCACGTGATGCGCATGAAAGACGACAGCTGTATAAAAATGTGCAGGGCAATAAAAATAGACGGTAGCCACGGAGTAGGCAGACCCAGAAAAACCTGGGACGACTTGATAAATTCCGACCTCACACACTTACACCTCTCCAAGACAATGTCACTGGACCGAGACCTTTGGCGCTACACAGTAATAGAGAAGACCCGCCTTACCTAAGTACAAAGTGAAACCTACTACAGTCAGTAGGCACCTCTAACAAAATACACCCCCGTCCCACTACCCCCACCCCATCCACACCACCCCTTTCAATGTAAAGTTATGTTGGTACCACAA
>CAXHJY010001043.1:12500-70000 GCA_964016885.1 Eledone cirrhosa
TCTTCAATCTTTATCAAACATAATTTAATTATTTTAAAACATTTTCTTTTACTAATAAATCAAATTGTTGCTATTATGTGGAAAAGAGATTATTTAACCCTTTAGTTATCAATCCGGTCAAAACCAGCTCTGGTTCTATGAAATAAAATCACCTATTTTAAAGGTTTCCAATTTAAATTATAATCTTCCAACATAATTTTATATGAGAACCTTATATTAAGTTAATATCTTAATAATTAAATAATTAATAATTTTCATAAACCCCTCAAAATTCTCATTAATTAATTGAAATAAAGTGTATTTCATTAGAAAGATATGTTGTGATACTTCTTTTTCTTTTTACTAATCAATCATTCAGAATTTACATATACAGATCAATCAGATATCATTTTATTAATTTTATTACTGTTGAACTAATTGGCAGTGGGTATCGCCTTGTTTACACAGCGTCTGCCTACAACGATAGATCACTTTTATATATATTTGCAAACAGAAAAAAAACCTATAGAAAGAAAAACAAATAAATAAAAAGAATGCAGAAGAGAAATGTAGAGAGGGTGGGGGAGAAAACTCCACATTAGGTGCATGGTATATCTCAGCTGCACCTCATGGACAAAATGGTGAAAATAATGTCATCAACCATTCCACAGAGTTCCTTCCTCAGGTGTGATGCCCTCTTTGAGATTTTATTGGAGGAAAATGGTAGTCTAGGAACTGAGGAGACTGGAGGTCTTGATGGCCACTGGCAGAGAAAATGATCAGTCAATGATTGGTATTTAATTAAATATTTATTGAGACACAAATATGTGAAATTTAGGGGCAGATGAGGAAAGGTGTAGTTGATTTAATAGATGCTCAGTATTACTTTTACAGGTTCTTCACTATTTTATTGACCCCTAGAGAGATAAAAAGCAAAAGAAAATCAAACTCAGCAGGATTTGAATTCAGAATAGAGTAGGACAAGATGAATACAGAGAATTTCATCTTGTACGCAACCAGTTCTGCCACTCCATGGCCATAATGATTTTTTCTAACATTGGAACATGGCCAATAAAATTTGGGGGAAGAGAAAAATCGAATATATCAACCCCAGGAAGATGATTACATGGTCATAAAAATAAGAATAAGAATGGTTTCTAATTTAGGTACAAAGTCAGCAATTTGGGGTGGGGAGGGGAAATCAATCAGTACTTGACTGGTGCTTTATTTTATCAAACCCGGAAAAATGAAATCCTTGTTGGGATTTGAATTTAGAACTCAGAATGTAAAGACCTAGACAAATACCACAAAGCATTTTGTCTGTGCTCTAACAATTCTACCAGCCACTACCATTACAATAATAATTCTATATAAATTTGGCACAAGGCCAGCAATTTGGGGGAAAGGGAAAGTATATTATATTGATCCCAATACATTACTTTTATTTCATTTTATCAACCTCAAAAAGGATGAAAGGCAAATTTGACCTTGGCAGGATTTGACCTTGGCAGGATTTGACCTGGGCAGAAGAAATATTGTGAAGTATTTATCCAACACTCTAATAACACTCACAATCCACCAACCTTAATCATTTAAAATTTAGATACAAGACCTGCAATTTGAGGAAGGGAAAAGTTGATTAAATCAACCCCAGTACTTTACTGATACTTTATTTTATTGACCCCAGAAAAATGAAAAGTGAAGTTGATTTGAATACAGAATGTAAAGAGCCCGAACCAACACTGCAAAGCATTTTGTCTAACCCTCTAGCAATTCTGCCAATCCACTGCCATTAATGGTTTTTAATTTAGACACAAATCCAGCAATTTGGAAAGGAGGGAGAGGAGAAAGTCAATTATATTCACCTCAGTAATTAACTGGAACTATATTTTATTGAGTGGAGGTGCATGGCCTAGTGGTAAGGTGTTGGATTTATGGTCATAACATTATGGGTTCGATTCCTGGATTGAGTTGCGTGTTGTGTTCTTGAGTAAAACACTTCATTTTCCATTGCTCCAGTATACTCAGGTGAAAATGAGTACCAGCAATAGCTGGTTAACCCTGTGATGGACTGGCATCCTGTCCAGGGGAAAATCTTGTACTCTCAGTCACTTCATGCCACAGAAACCGAGATAAATACCAGCCTGATGAGTTTTCGGGCATGAGACAGAGATATTTTATTGACCTCAATGGTATTTCCACCATCTTTGAAATTGTGGAATTGACGGTTGACAGATATAGCATCAGCTTATATTTAGTTCCCAAAACATATTTTCATCACCGAAGTACGCATGCATGCACGTACACACATAGAAATACACACATACATTTAGCAATTTTCTCATATACGAGATAGAGGTCAATATTTTTACTTTCTATAAAAAAAAAAAATAACAAATAACCAAAACAAAAGTGAAATGTCTGTGGAGATGGTTTGACTTTATAAAAGATGTGTCGTAAATAAATGATGTCATGGATGTGGTATGGGAGCTGGATATAATATATAAACAGATTTAGGCAGTCCTATATTGTGTCATTGAGTTATTGATACTTTAACAGACGATATAGGGGAATGATTGAAAAATTACATTTTACCCCAACAACAACAAGAAAGTGAATAAATGACTCCTTTAAAACCCCCCCCAAAAAAACCAGAAATGGTTGATAAATATATTTTTTTCATTAATGAAATTAGTAAATATTCTTAATTTCATTTTAAAGAAGTATTAATATTTGTTCGACTGATGATCCTGTGACTTTATATGACTGCAAACAATTAGGATGGTTATGGAAAGAGTTAAATGACAGAAGGAAAGAAATTGGCTAAAAAGGATTTTTATAAAGTCATTCTTAAATTAAATTATTGACACCTGTTATAATATAGGTGTTTTTTTCATTTTAAGTTAACAATATGTATCACTGGTTTTTGGCAATCTCTGACAATTTTGCATCATTTAATCAATTACAATAATTTTATACAAGATTTCATTTAATCGTTATTAAACGATGTAATTTTAAATATTTTCTTTTAGTAATAAACAATTCTGAAAGTCTTCTTTTTCCCTTAGTTCCTTTTGCTCCCCATTGAGCGATGAGATCTCCATTCCACATTGATCAATGAGAGATGTCCATTCCATGTTGTTACAAGTCTTGTCAAGGACCTGCTCCTAAGCTAGGTACCTGCTCCTGAGCCAGGTACCTGCTCCTGAGTTAGGTACCTCCTTCTGAGCCAGGGACCTGGTCCTAAGCCATTTCAGCAGCAATTTTGATTAATGAATTAATGTAAGTAGAATTGCTAGCCTTGTGCTCCATCCGTCCTTCCTTCTTAACAGAGAAAACTAAGCTAATGTTTCAAAGTCAAGAGGAGGAGGATGTAACCTTGTATAGGGGCCCATACATAGAAAAGAGATAAAATGATATGACATGTACTATTTCCATTTACATGTTGCAATATTTCCTTTCCTTTTATTAATAAATCATTCTGAATTTACATATACAGATCAATTAGGTACCATTTATTTTCATTTTATTGCCTTATTGCCATCATTCTATTCATTAATATTGGTTTCTGATTTAGGCACAAGGCCAACAATTTTGGGGAAGGGAAAGTCGATTAAATCGACACCAGTGCATTACTGGTATTTTATTTTATCGACCCCATTAATATTATTACCTGATTAGGTATGGCAATTGCTGAAGATTGCCAAAATTCAGTGATATTTAATGTCTACTTAAAACAAAGGACTAGCTACGGTTTGTTTTCTTTTACTTAAAAGTTCAAATCTACTACAGAAGTTTCGTTGTGATTTCAGGCAAGAGAGTCTTTTAGTTATATGTGCCTTTGTTGTTTAAGTATAGTTGTCAGAATTAAAAGAAAAAAATTTTTTTAATCTTTTCCTGGTGGTGGAGAGATCAATGGTGGCAAAGTCAACTATTGATGAATACCACTGATTAAGTCAATTGTCTCACTTCTGTGAGATATATATATATATATATATATATATATATATATATATATATATATATATATATTTGTATATATATATATTGTATATAATCCTCTGTGTATGTTTCCATGGGTGTGTGGGGGATAGGGAAACCGGTTATCTTGAGAGAGAGAGAGTGCGTGAAAGGAAGGGTAATGGTAGAGAGAAAAGGTGGGGAACACAATCTAATGGTGAGAAATGCTGTGGGAAGAATTAAATTATTTTGAACTGGAAGATATAAACAAATACACAAAAGATAGGGATATTCTGTCAGACTTTGTGATGTTTTTTTTTCTGCTGGTTTCCTAATTTCCTGATTTATGGAGAATCATCATCATCATCATTTCATTTTACGTCCGCTTTTTCCCTGCTTGCAAGGGTGGGACGGGAACTGATTCTGGCTTGATTTCTACAGCTGGATGCCCTTCCTAACACCAACCTCATTTACAGTGAGTGCTGGGTGCTTTTTTGCCGTGGCACCTCCACGACCACTTTGCAGTGGAATGATAGGGACCTCAGTCCCTATCATCTCATTTCTACAGCTGAGAATAAATGTAACATTTTTGTTAACATATTTCTAATGGAAGTCACTACCTATAATTTTCAAATAATTTAAAAAGGAAATAAAGGAAATTTGATCAAAATATCCTTATATCTTTATTTCTAGTAATCCCCCTCCCCTACAAAAAAAATTGACATGTAATCCTTGATTATTTGAAAAACTGTATTTTATTAGAAATATGGTTGTAAAAGAGTTATCTCTTTTTAATTGGTAGTCTTGTATTTCTAAAGAAGTGGTTCCAAAACATTTTCTTTCACTCACAGTGCACTTTAGAACAAGTAAAAATATTTTGGTGCACTTTGTGACTAAATTTAAATATTTATTTAAATATATTAGTTGAGCTAAGAAATATAAATACTGAAAAACACAAAAAAATGAGATGTACTTCCTTATGAATTTCAGTTTGTATTTTTCACATTATGAAACAGAATCTTGCACCTTTGTGACACATCTAATCTGGGCCAGATTTAATGGGGGCAATTGCCCTGGGCCCCTGCAGTGGGGAGCCCACAAGTGACAGCTGTAGCAATTTATTTGTGGCCTCAGCTGGGCTATTTAGTTTTAAGATGGCTAAAATTTTAAAATTTAATACCTGTATGTATAACTTCAATTCCAATTACTTGTGTCACACTAACTTTGATATGTAAAATTGGGGGTTTTGCTGTGTATTCTAATTTTTTTTGTGCATGAGCGCCATTCCCAAACCTGAAGTGCCCCGAGCCCTTCCAAGGTCTAAATCCAACCCTGCACCTAATTACATCTCACAGTGCACTGTTTGAGAAACCCTGCTTTAATATTTGGAGTTTCTTTCTTGATTTAATGAAGTCTAGAGGAGTTTATGTAAAGCAGCAGAGTCTATTATTGTTGTTTGGATAACAAAACCAATGGAAAATAAACATTGGATGAGTGACAAAAGGAATAGGACAGAAAAGTAAATAAAAACATGTCGACGATTGCTCTCCTTGTTCAATCAATGGAGCAGCCTGATCATGAAATTAACATGTAAGTGACTGAGCATTCCACAGGCACGTTGTATCTTTAATATAATTCTCAAGGAGATTTAGCATGACACAGTGACAAAGCTGGTCCTTGAAATTACAAGCAGAGTCCATGAACAGTTTCCGTTTACCCAATTTCACTGAAAATAATTTGGATTAACCAAAGTCTATGGTAAAAGACACTTGCCCAAGATTCCATGTAGTGGGATTGAACCTGGGTTCTAAGGATTGCAAAGTGAACTTTATTATACAGCCATGCTGCATCGACTAAAGTAAACAGATATAGAAAGAAGTTTAATAGAGTGAGAGAGACTCACACACACCATGAGAAAAATCTGTAGACTATGAACATGCTAACAAAGAGAGAGGAGGGAGAAGAGAGAGAGAGGAAGAGGAGGGAGAAAGAAAGACATAATGAATGTAAAATGTAATTAACTAAACAGTCTTTTTTTGTTAATTTTTGGTAACCAGATTTGAATGTATGGTAATATCTTAACACCATGTCATTAAAACATTAAAAATTTAGGTCATATTATATGCTTCCTCCTTCATTTATTTATAAAATTTAAATTTTATTTAAATTTTATTTAAATATGATTTCCAAGAAGAAATACGTGTATGGAGGGAGGAGAGAAGAAGAGTAATGAATAAAGATAGAGTTTTTTTTTTAATTTTTATAAAAGTTTTTTTTATTTTTTGATACCTGTGATGTGGAATATTTCCAATTTCTATAAAAATAAAATGATACATCTTCTCTATGTACATTTCAAAAATTTTTCTTTCATAATCATTATTATTAATAATGGTGGCTGCCCATAGTTCTGCTGGGAGAGAAAAATTATACCACGATGGGACCATACTTTATATATAATTGTTTCTACTTTTGGCACAAGGCCAGCAATTATCTCAATGTATTACTGGTACTTTATTTTATCGACCCCGTAAGGATGAAAGGCAAAGTTAACCTCGGCGGGATTTGAACTCTGACCATAAAGGGCCGTAACTCTTTGCTGCAAAGCATGGCGTCCGGCCCTCTACCGATACTGCCAATCCACTGTACTTTATATATAATTGTTTCTATTTTTAGGCACAAGGCCAGCAATTACCCAGTACATTACTGGTACTTTATTTTATCGACCCCGTAAGGATGAAAGGCAAAGTTAACAATAATGACATATAGTCAGTCAGCAAAAACTACAAAATTATTTATAGAAAAAAAACAAAACAATTGAGACTGAAAAAGAAGTGTTTCAAAGAAAAGAGTAATGGTGAAACTTTTCACTTCTTATTTTTTTAAAACCAGATTTTCATTGATTTTTGGTAATGGCGTATGTACTGTTTATGTAGGCAGACTGACCATACAGGCATTGGGGTAATAACTGGTGGACCACCTGACATTGGGGTAATGACTGGTGGACCACCTGGTGGGTCAACTGACATTAGGGTAATGACTGATGAACCACCTGACATTGGGGTAATGACTGGTGGGTCACCTGGTGGATCAGTTGACATTGGGTAATGTCTGGTGGGTCACCTGATATTGGGGTAATGACCGATGGACCACCTGGTGGGTCAACTGACATTGGGGTAATGACTGGTGGACTACCTGACATTGGAGTAATGACTGGTGGGTCAACTGACATTGTGTTAATGACTGGTGGACAACCTGATATTGGGATAATGACTTATGGGCCACCTGGCTGGTTAAAAAAAAACAAAAATAAAAACAACGTAAGGATGCCAAAGAAAACTGAAGTCATAGCTGCTGTGCAAAAATTGAAACAAAAATGAAACATACCTTAGCTGAGCACTGAAAACATACCTCAGACCCTCAGCAGTTTGTTAGTCAATGTTGTCTGGGTCAGTTTTAAGACCAAGTCTAGTTTCTAGTTACAATATGATTGATATTTTTAATTTGCTTCTCCAGCCGTTAGCTACACCCTCCCCTTCCTGTTATGAAGCATACAATGCAACCTTTTCACTACATAGGACACCTTTTATTTAAATTTATTTTCCCTGTAGACTCCTGGCTATAAATACTTCCCTCTCAGATTGTTATATAGTGAGAATAAGAACTGAGAGAAATATCTAAACATAGAGAAGAATGTATAGACAATATTATGCTTTCAACAAAGTACTTGGTTTTTTGAAACCCCTGATATAATGATAGGGTTCCTAACATTAAAACACCCTAGAAACCTTGAATGAGATGACACCTCATGGGAAGCCAGCTAAATCTGCACAAGTATTACCTGTAGCAACTTCATGCTATAATGAAGTTAGACTCTAACAACCACTCTCTAGTTATATATATATCTATTGACTAGTTCAATGGTTACCAACCTTTTCTCTACAAAAGAGCCTTTTATCTATAATATTTCTTTCTGTATAATACAAATTGAAGTGGCTTGTGTTAGGAAAGGCATTCAGCTGTAGAAACCATACCAAAAGGGAATATATGAGTAAGACACAGTCATGTGGTCTGCTTGTCTTGCCACAGATCATAATAACCTGTCTAACCCATGCAAACATGGTGATGGTATCCACACATATTTCACTACAATGTTCATATTCTCATGAGAGTATAATTATATTGATGCTTTTTACAAATCTAATTTCTATTATATATTTATTTCAAATCATTATTGTGTGTAAAGAAACAAAGTAATATCTGTTTAGCAAATAACAACTTCACTGCATGAGAATTATTGTCTTATTATTCAAGAAGGAAAAAATATATATTTCAACAATAGTTTGGCTTCAGTTGAAACAATCTTATCAAAACATAACAGATCTTACGTAGTTCCTTTATAAATATATTTTATCAATTTCCTGTCTTTGAGACAAACAATGCTCAGTTACACTCATTTTAAAATAAAAAATATTGTTAATATATCAAATACCAATTGTAAACAACTGTTAACATGTATTTACAACCTTGTCCTTAATTTTAGCTTAAAATTTCTTGTTTCTCATCAACCCCACACCACTACAATTACCCCCTCCCAGACTGTTATAGAAGAGAAATGTTTATACATAGAGAAAAATGGACTGACAAGATCTGTAAAAACAAAAATAATTGCTAACCATAGGCACTGCTCATGTTATTTTCAAAATTATCTTACAATTGTAGACAGTGTCTTTTATTAGAAATATGACATTGAAAGGGTTAAAGACATAGGCAGTGTCTTTCATTTGAAAGGGTTAAAGACATAGGTAGTGTCTTTCATTTATAATAAGGATTTCTAGTATAGGCACAAGGCCAGTAATTTGGGACAGGGGAGTCGATTAAATCTACCCCCAGTACGTTACTGGTGCTTAATGAAAGGGCTAAACCAGTAGTTATGACAGTCAATCAGTAGAGAGGGTGGAGGGCTTTATATTCTATCACTAGCAGTGCTATATTAAGTTACAGGCCTAACACTAATCTATGTATGGTGTGATTGTGTATGTAGGGACTTCAGTGTATTGCTTTGTTCAGGGCCCACTGGGTCCAGGGACCCACTACTAATCTATGTATGTTGTGATTGTGAAAGTGCAGTGCTGGGGCCTATAGTGTTATTAAGACTGCCCTGAGGGCTAAGGATAAACTGTTGACAACTTGAAAACAGGAGATAAGCATTGGCTAGCCTAGTAAAGCATGGCAGACCATGAGGGGTAATAATTTCTAACTTTAGCACAAGACCACCACAAATTGTGGTAGGAAGGTGTAGACAATTCATTTAACCCACCCTAATACTTATCTCTCTGTGTGCCAAAAATGTACTGGTATGTCATACTTCCCATTTCTTGTGTGCCAAAAAGATACCAGTGTGTTTAGTTTAGTTTGTAAACCACAGGCCCAGACAAAATAAACAAAGAAAATTTGATTAAAATATCTCTATTTTATTTTTAACAATTTAAAAAAAAATGCAGATGTTATCATGAAATCCTGGCTTGGAGCAGTAAAATAGCCCCAAAATAACCCAACATAGGCCTTTAACTTCTCATGCAGTGGTAGGACTGTTGTAATCCTGACTAGGTGCAGTAAAATACCCCCAAAAATGACCTAACCTAGGCCTTTAACCTTTCATGCCATGCTAGGACTGCAATAATCCTGGCTAGGTGCAGTAAAATACCCCACCAAAAGCCTTTAACCTCTCATGCAGTGGAAGGACTGCTATTTAGGACATTCTTCTCCAGGTCTGAACAGAGAGAGAGAGAGAGAGAGAGAGAGAGAGAATCAACACCAGTATTGGAATGGTATTTTATAGACTTTGAAGTGACCTTGATGAGAATTGATTACAGAGAATTGATAACTGGAACGAATATCAGAAAGTATTCAACCAAATACAAAACTAGCACTCAAAGAGTTGATTATCTCTGATACAAAATATTTTTTTAAATAAACTAAATCTCAAATATTTTGTCAGATATTTCTATTTCTGCCACTCAAACCATTTAAAAGTAATAATAATTAATAAGGAAGTAAAGAAATAATGAAAAAAAAAGAAAAAGAAAGATGTGTAGGCCTAGAAAAAAATACTGCTAGCATCATTCCAAAAGAAAATTATTTTTACTGACTTTATATATAGGTTGGAAGGGGTACAATAATTCTAAGTGCTTACAACCTCAAAAGAACATAATCCAGCCCTGACTACCATGCACAAGAAAATGTTGTGTGAAACTCCCAGAAGGACCTGAAACAGCAGTGTAACCACAGTGTGCACTTATGTTTGGATTGAATGGAAAAGGTTCATCTACTAACTATAACAGTATAGACACAGTGTATACATATGTTTTGACTGGCTGGAGGTGTATTTCACTAACTGTAACAACAGTGTAACCACAGTGTATACTTATATTTCGACTGATTGGAGAAGGTATATTCCCTAACTGTAACCACAGTGTAGCCACAGTATACACTTATGTTTTGACTGACTGGAGAAGGTAAATTTCACTAAGTGTTACAACAGTGTAACCAGTGTATACTTATATTTTGACTTACTGGAGAAGGTATATTTCACTAACTGTAACAACAGTGTACACTTATATGGAGAAGGTAAATTCATTAACTGTAACCACAGTCGAGTCAGTGTACACTTATGTTTTGACGGATTGTAGAAGGCCTATTTCAGTGATTTTTAAACTTTTCACTACAAATGACCCATTTTATTTAAACAAATTTCCTCATGGACCCTGCCTACAATGACTCCCCTCCCAGCTTGTTATACAGTGATAACAATAATCAAAAGAGAGAAATGTTTATTCTTAGAGAAGAATGACTCCTCAATAGTTTGTATGTATTATGTTGATAACAATGTACTTAGAATTGTTATGTAATGATGAGAACTGAAAGAGAGAAATGTAAATATTTAGAGAAGAATGGATAGCCAATAGTGTATATTATGATAATTTTGAGGATACCAGGTTGAAAACTGCTGGTCTATTTACGAACTGTAACAGCATAACAAAGCCAAAGAACAATGAAGATCATGTTTAAAAATATATATATACATATATATATCTCGAAAAAATATCGACAAATCTTATTATTTCAAGCAATAGCAACTGATGGAGAAAAAAAATTTTTTTAAAATAAAACTTTTTCAATATGATTTCTTTGCCTCTTTAAATTTTTTTCTTATTATTTATTATTATTATTTATTTTATTATTATTATTATTATTTATTTTACTTAAAAAATTTTTTTTAGAAAATATGATGGAAAGATTTTTGTTCAGAAAATTTTATATAATAAACAATTTGTTTTGTTTTGTTTTATTTTTTGTATTAATTACCGTATTTTTTAGAATCTAAGATGCACCCTTGTTTTCAAGAAAAAAAGGTTTTGGGAAAAAAAGTTAATATATAGTGACATATACATGGCTTGTGTGTGTGTGTATATATATATATATATATATATACATTTTATTATATTCATACCTTTAGTATATAAGACTCAAGCAGGTTTTGACGTCAAATTTAGGGGTAAAAATATGCATCTTATACACAGAGAAATACGGAATACTATTTAGGCAATGTTAATGAAACTTTCTCTTTTAGTGTTAATATTTTTCATTGGTTGTTTTCTTCTTATTATTTATTTTCCTTTTCCTCAATTTTCTTTTTTTTTCAAATTCAAAAATGTTAAGGCAAAGAAAAAAAAACCATTTTATAGAAGAAACAGAATTGTAATGTAATGTAATAGTTTTAAACCCCAAACCATTCAGCTATATAAATAGAAGATCTGATTTCTATCTAAATGATATTTATATGCACCAAATTAGCAGGAAATAGAGCTCTGTAACTAAAACATACACACGTGATTCCAAATGTTGATCGCAAATAGGAATACAGATTACAATTTGAAATGCAGAGGTTAAATTAGAAAAAAAAAAATTTGAAGTCAATTACTTATATCCATATGTATACAAACATAAATACATACACGCGTGCACACATACATGTATATATATATATATATTATGTATAAATGGAGTCTGCAGTACTGAGACTGAGGAGACCACTAATCATGTGAGTACTCAATAAATGGGGAGATGTAGAGTGAGTATAGAGATATGTAAAATCTGGACCATGGTGCCGCGGTCAGGATTTTACATATCTCTCTCTCTCTCTCTCTCTCTCTCTCTCTATATATATATATATATATATGCACACTCTCACACATATATACATGTATAGGCACACACACATATATGTATACACACACACATTTATATACATATATCTCCACATACGCATATATATACACACATATGTATAATATATATAGCATATTATATATATATATATATATATATATATATATATATATATACATACACACACACACAGATTGACATGTACTGACTTTCCCAAAATCCATTTTGACTGTGTTATATATTTGCATGGTTGCTTGTATGTATTTTTTATTTAGAAATGATGGCATTAGATACATATGAATTCATACTATGAGCTAAGGTAGACTTAGCATTCTGATACCCATTCTTGATAAGTATAGAGTGCAGATACCACCCACCCATGTAGAGAGAGAGTAGCATGATATGAAATTGTAAAGATCTAGTCATATAGTAAGTAATAATTGTTTCTACTTTTGGCACAAGGCCAGCAATTACCCAGTACATTACTGGTACTTTATTTTATCAACCCCGTAAGGATGAAAGGCAAAGTTAACCTCGGCGGGATTTAAACTCAGAATGGTAAGGGCCATAACTCCAAGCGTGAAAGCATGGCATCCGACCCTCTACCGAAACTGCCAATCCACCGCACACCACCCTCTACACATTTCTCAGCAAGTACATATGTAAATTATATATATATATATACTACCCCTGGATTTTGTTGTGATGGTGTTCACAACTTTTTAAAAAATTCATAGCAGACGGCTGTAAAATGTTTTTCATAAACATCATATATACAACACCTACATATATGTGTATAATGCTATGTTGGAACACCAATACTAATTTTTTTCTAATATTTAATATGCATATATATATATATATATATATATATATATATATTTGAACCAAGGTCCATTGAGCTTTTTTTTTGAGAAAAATTATCATCATACATATTAAATATGTATTGATACCTTAACTATGTATATATATATATATATTTAAAGTTTTCACTCCGACATAACTGTATACATATAAGTATATGAATTTTGTATATTTAATAATATATGCTATGTTTACAAATATACATTTGGAAAGCTTTTTAGCTAGCGCCAACTATCGGGTTCTAGCAGAAGCAGTGGGGTGCAACTGCCAACGCATTTCTGGTTCAGGCTGTCATCAGGACAGTGCTTCCCCCATCCTGCTCTCTCTATATATATTTCTACATATATACACGTGTGTGTGTGCGTGTGTGTGTGTATATATATATATATATATATAAATCTATATGCGCACATAAACACATCCATAATCACATATGAATATATATTATATATAGTTGTGAGATTGAGGACTCAGCACCATAGTAAAGATTAAGTCTTGAGTCCTGTTACTCTGGATTTTAACCTGTGTACTCAGAAGGCCTTTGTTAATGACCCTATGAGTACACAAAAGAAACTCTAGGGTAACAAGACTCAAACTTGGCCTTATAAATATATATATACATGCACATCCACAAACACACACACATATATATATTAGACACTTTACAATAAGTACAAGTCTACAAGACATAATTCATAGTATATATATATATATATATATATATATATATATATATGACATTTTCAAATATGATATTAAAAATATTTTAGAAATAGCTGAAATTGTTCTAAGAAAAATTATTCAGTAAACTGCCTTTTATTCATAATTCTATAGAATTCCTACATAAAATTATTTTATAGAAATTTAAAATTTTACATAATTACATTACAGTGTTATTTTAATATTTCAAAATGTCCAAAAAATAAAATAAAATTTTAAGATAGAAAATACTTTTGAAAAAAAACAAAAAAACTATCGCCTTTGTGTGTTTTACAATACCATTTTGTATTACTGTAATAAAACAATGAAATTTCATTGATTTTTTTACAATTTTTTTGTTCATTTGTTCTCTGATGAAACAACTGAGTGATTCTTAGAAAAGGGAAGGACTACAGTGAGTAGAAACCTGAAGTTATTCATCTAAAAAGGGACCACAGACATTTTATAATTTAATGAAAAAAAAAAGCATATATGTGCTGCTAACTATACAGCAACTGAAACAATTTTATCCCCAACATGGTCGTATTTCAATTGCATGTATGTGTGTATATATATATATATATATATATATATATATATATATATATATATATATATATATACATATATATATACACACATATATACACACACATATATATATACACATATATACATACATATATATATACATATATATACATACATATATATATACACATATACACACACACATACATGCATATATATATACACGTGTGTGTGTGTGTGTGTGTGTGTGTATATATATATTACACACACAATTTTTTAACATGATATTTTATAACAAGAAACTTCATAATATAATATATTTTAAACAAAAAGAGAAAGGGAGATAGAGAAAGAGAGAGAAAATTTCTTTGTTCAATATAACAATTAATAAAACAATGAGTCAAAATTAATAATAGTAATAATAATAATAAGAAATAATAATGATAATAGTTTCTAATTTAGGCACAAGACCAGCAATTTGTGGGGAGGGGAAAGTCGATTATATCAACCCCAGCACTTGACTGGTACTTTAATTTTATCGACCTCGGAAGGATGAAAGGCAAAGTTGACCTCGTCCAGATTTGATCTCAGAATCTAAAGAGCTGTAACTAAATGCTGCATGGCATTTTGTCCAACGCTATAACAATTCTGCCAATCTACCGCCCTAATAATAATACTAATAATAATGATAATAATAAATAATAATAATAATGATAATAATGATGATAGCAATAATAACAACAACCACCATTATTATTATTTGAAATATTTCTTCAACTTTTAACTGTTATATTAAGTTATATATACTTTATCAAGAAAAAACAAGAAAAAATAGCCCCTGCTACCTTTGTGTTTTGTTAACAAAGACAAACAATAACAGAAACAACAACAACAACTAAAAATAAAACCCTGGTGCTATTTACCAGGGGTTGTAACATTCATGGTTCTGTAGGAAGTGTTTTCTTTAAGTGTTATAACAGAACTTGTTGATTCTGTGCTGCTCTGACTAGTATTATACAAATACTCATGGCGGCAAAGAGGTGACGCATCACTTGTTTTTGATTCTGTCAAATTGGAAAAGGAATCTGAGGGAGAAATACACGTGTCAAAGGAATCTGAGGGAGAAATACACGTGTCAAAGGAATCTTGTGGAGAATACAATGGGCTTATGTCTTCAAAACTGTCAGGAGAATAAGCTGAGGATTTATGATCTGCTCTATCGAGCGATACAGTTGCTGGTGCTATTCTCTCATTACACAAACTAGTAAAAAGCAATGAACTTTCAACACTGTGTTGTTTTGATCGGAAAGCTTTTCTTCGTGATGCTACCCTGCTCTGTGGACTTTGTGTTTGGTTATTAGACTTGGCAGCATTGTTCTCTTTTGAAGAGTAATCTGGGGCTTGTGAGGCATCTTTGTTGGCAGTAAAACGGTTCATATGCGTGTTACAAAAAAACTCACCCAGATTGGATAAAATGTCTAAAGAGAAATCAATGTTACGCTGTTGAGATGTACTTCCATGTATGGATTCTTGATGGAAACGTTCTGCAGCTTGACGAAGAAGCACTGGAGACCCAGGCAGTGACTGACACTTGCGTCTTGCTAATGGACGTTTGTTGCGAGGATAACAGTCAGGAGTTATTGGTGTGCAAGGTGGTGTGAACGGTGAAGATGGTGATGGCAAGTCAAATGACAGATTCATGTCTCTATGAACTCCTAAGACTTTCTTACCATCGCAGAATTTGTTTAACAAGGTGAATGGGTTTGAACGAGCTGGGATGTAAAATGGATCAGCTTCACTCATAGTTAGACCAATGACTTTAGCAGTCATTGTAGGATCATCATCCATCGATGACCAGTTGCAGGAATCTAAAATATTGTCTTCTGACCGGGACCTCTTGCAAGATGTTTTAGAACCTGAAATATAGATTTTATAAAATAAACCAAATGCTTAATCTAAAAAAAAATTATTTCTTGCATTTGTTACATCTACTCCTCACATCTATATCTTGCATCCTCACATCTATATATCGCATCATCACATCTATTTTTTATATCACCCACATGTCTTCACATCTATATATTGCATTCTCACAACTATTTTTTACATCACCCACTACACACTGTAAATGTGGCTGGCATTAGGAAGGGCATCCAGCTATAGAAACCAAACCAGAAACAGTTCTGTCCGAGCAAGACAAAATCATTTGGCCTAACCTGACTCACAATGAGATAACTCATCTAACCCATGCTAGCACGGAAAAATGGGCATTAAACAGTGATGATGATGACGATATCACATTTCCTCACATCTATAGCAAGATGTGATTCTACAACCTCTCCTGTCTCAGACTGTGACGACCCATCCATCACATACCAGCAGGGAAATTGGATATATGATGTTAACAGTGATGATTGTTTCTCACCTCCATATTTCAAAGCTGTAATTTTACAATTGACATAATAGAACCAATCAGGATTGATGTTTTACAGATGGAAGATTTTCATAACACTGAGCCACTCAACCAAAAAACTGTAATGGCGCAATATTCAGCTAAGAAGGCAGCAGCAACTAGAATGGTTTAATCTGGTAGGCAATGCTTTAATATTATCCAATATGAAGGCCATCTAACAAGTATAAGAGTGAGTGTATGTGTTTGTTTGTTTGGATTTTTTAATTCCAGGTAAAATCCATCTGACTAGCTTCCATACAGCTTGGTTCAACCCTAGGCTATGATAAATACATTTGCCCAGCATGCTACACAGTGGAATTGAACCCACTGCTTCATGATAGCAAAGCAAACGTTTTTAATCATTCAGCCATCTCTGTGTCCACTACAAACAAAAATATCAACAAAAGTAACCCCCCTTATATTATAATGTAAGACTACAATAAAGAAAAAAAAATGGTCTGTTTTATGCTTATTAAATCCTTACTTTTGTTATCTTTTCCAGGATTTCCAGGATTATTTAGAAAATGACGCATCTGCAGCACACATTCTACATTGTTAGCAAACGTTGGTCGTTTCAGTGGATCAATCTAAAATTGAAGATAAGATTGTATAGTCATGGTTTAACAATTTTTGTTTTAGTATTGTTTTTAGTTTACTTTAACTTTTAACATCCTTTGCCACAAGACAGTCTTAAAGACTATAAAATACGACTGTGATCATATCACATGAAATATTAAAGCTTTTACACTAATACTGCAAATTTCACAAGGATCTGTTCACTACTAAAGATACTACACACATTTCAATTAACAAAACCTTTTTTTAGGTATTTTCTACTAAACCATAGGATGTTATGAGTTAAACAGAATAAAAACACAAGCTAAAATATAACTAATGACTTGCTTCTATGGTTGTCATGTTATACCTGTAACATTACAGGCGGATTCCATTCATGTAAAGAATCATCTCCAGTACCATGCTTCTTTCTGCTTAACAATTCTTAAATAGATGTGTGTGATGTTGCGTGGCAGTGAGACATGGCTGGTAAATGTAGAGGATATATGGAGAGATGTGGGCATGCCCACAAAGTCAGAAAACAGCACAGCTCCCATGACTTTCAGAAACATTTTTTCACGTTCAGAGTTGCTGAAGCATGGAACAAACTCCCTGCATCAGTTATTAGCTGTCGAGACACTGCATCCTTTAAAACCTCCATGCTTCCTGAGATTCGCCAACACTACACCTAATATTTCCCCTCCATACACATGCACACATGTATATCATGACTCATACACTATTCACTTCCCTGACATTTGTATATTATTCTATGTACTATACATGCATCTTTGATGAGTTGTAGTGCACCTGAGCACTGTACACAATAATTTCATTATGATTATTAAATAAAGCAAGCATGCTCTGTTGGATGTGTAATATTTGTGTGTATGAACAAGAGGGGGTAGGTGAACTGAGAGAAAGGCTGGGTATATAAGAGGAATCAGATGTAATGTGCAAGAGAGAAGGCTATGCTGGTATGGACATATGATGCATATAGATGATGAATGCTGGATGAAGAAGTGCCAGGAAGTATCAGTAGACGAAAGTTGCAGTAGAAGAAGACCAAGAAAAACTGGGCAGAGGTGGTTAGCGTGAACTGTAACAGCTTCAACTCCTACTCCCTGTGTTAACGTAGTTAACTGTAACTGCTTCAACCCCTATTCTGTGTGTTAAGGGAATTAACTGTTTCACATCTCCTATTCTGTGTTAAGGGAGTTAATTAAATGTTTAGTAACACCTATTCTGTGTGTTAAAGCAGTTAACTACTTCAACCACTGCTCTATGTTGAGGGAGTTAACTAAATGTTTAGCAACCCCTATTCTGCGTGTTAAGGTAAATTAACTGTAACTGCTTCAACCCTTATTCTTTGTATTAAGGGAGTTAACTGAATTGCTTCAACCCTTTCTCCCCTTGCCCTTACTCTTTACACCTTAACCTTCCGTCATTTTCCTCCATGCCCCGTCATGCAGCTGCACCAACCAGTGCTCTTTTATAACACTTCTTCTTTAATACATACACAACTACATAGAAACTTATTTCTTCCTTAGTTGTTTCCCTAGTTTTGACCTCTTTTAAACATATGTTGCCCCTGGTAGCACACTCTGTATGTATCCAGTTTGCAACTTTGCATGTTGTAAGAGGTTCCTGAATGGACTGGCTTGAGGAAGAGAATTCAACTGTTCAAAATTACCTCAAAAAGACTTAAAGTCTAACTCCAGCTTAACAGTAAAAAAAACCCTTAAAATACTTTTAATGTTGTTGTTCTTTTTACAATCTCCTTCAGTCTTCACTAATATTTTTTGGCAGAGCATTCCAGACATATGTGCACCCTTATCATAGTTGTCATGGAGATTCATTATGACACAGTGTGACAATGTTGAATTACAGGTACAACTCAATTTTTTCCAGCTGAGTGGACTGAAGAAATATGAAATAAAGTGTCTTGCTTAACCCATTAGCACTTAAACCAGCTGTAACCAGCCAGAATTCTCTCACCTCTTTCTTTTCAAACTGGCTGTAACTGGCTACTCACATTGATATTAAGGTATTGTTCTCAAAATAAATAATATCAAAATCCATAGATTTGATATTATGTGAGATAATTATGTGATAAAGCCTTTACCATGAAAATACAATAGAAAATATAGTGTAAAGTAAATGCTAAAGGGTTAAGGACACAATACACTGCCAAGGGATCAAATACACAACCTTATTATCATAGGCCAAACTACTAATTCACACATCTTCACATAAAGAAGTAAACATATGGAAAAGGAATTATTGTTCTTATACACTTACCTGACAACATCTGAATGCCAAGTGTAAGAAATCTAATGGACAATATTCAACCATTTCACTAAATGCAATATAATCAAGCCCAAAGTTCTACAAAAAAAATAATAAATTGATTATGGACAAACTTTTATTCAATATAATTCATACAAAAAATTATTGTTGTGTTTAACCCTTTCATTACTATATTTCTAATGAAAAGCACTACATCTGATTTTCAAAATAATTGGTAAATGATGAAGAATTTAGAATTATAAATAACTTTTACATTATGTATCCTCTGTCTGGAACATAACTTAATAAAGTTTCTTTTTATAAAATTATGATAAAAGGTTTTTAGATAAACACTTTAAAACAAAGTTTTATATTATATAGAGCCAGAGGTAATTTCGTGTGATTTGGTATCAAAAGAGTTTAAAAGAATGAGAGCAATCTTACCTCTGTCCTTGGTAAAATGTCAGGGTCTGCATCTATTCTGGCTGTGATTTCACAAAGGATTATACCAAATGAGAAAATATCAGCCTTTGAAAAGAGAAATAATAAAGAAATAAAGAAATATATAATACATAATATATAATATATATTTATAATATATAATACATAATATATACATATAATATATATATATAAGTTTATCATTACTAGTCTGTCACAAACATGTTATCTCTTCTCTCCCCATTAATTTCAATGGCTTAAGTTTTTTAACACAATATCTTACTTTCTTCTTGCCTTTTTATCTTCATTGTTTTCCTTCATTTTATTCACAAGACTTTCGTGCTATAAAATCACAACACTTTCTCTCTGACATCACATAAACTTCTGTATACTTGTTATAGTTTAATTGCTATAAGTTAGTGTTTTGTCTTTTCTCTTACTCCACTGGAGAGTACTTTGGCTTGTGTCAGACGCTGTGACGCAGAGTGGACCAGCAGTACACATGTGAGCTCTTTAATTGCTCTGAGAGGTTAGTCATTTCTCCTAGATGTACCTCATGTATATCAGAAGATGCTGTTTAGGACAGCTTCTTTGACTTCTTGATTGAACCAAGGGGTCCTGCTGTCATCTGGCGCCACACCAAGCCGCTTTCGCCCACAGTATTTAATAGTTGAAACAGATACTGCTGAACTGAACAATCTCCACTCCATTTCAACATCCTCAGTTTTCTCAGGGAGTTCTCTGAATTTGGATGCAATAGTATCTGCATACCTGGTCCTGACGTCTTTATCCACAAACGCTTCCCGCTTTATCCTGCAGGTCGACCTGGATCTACCAGTTTTGTGGGTTACTTTGGCTTTAGGTAGTCTCCTGGTGTTTAGAGCATAAATTAACAAAATGTCTTACATAAAATCATGATAAGTTTTTAGATATATAGGATAAAGATCCCATAACTCCTTGTGGAGTCGTAGATGTACCATCATACGGCGTGTCTAGGCCACTTTTAAACCTGGTGGAGCCCAACCCTCAACAGGTCTGGACACAGCTGATTTTTTCTATAGAGGAAGAATCAACCTCAGTACTGGACTGGTACTTTTTTTTATCAATCTCGAAAGGATGAAAGGCAAAGTTGACCATGGCGGGATTTAAACTCAGAACACGCAAAAAGGTGGAACGAATACTGTAAAGCATTCTATCTGATTCGCTGCCATATTTTAAATATATATAAACATTTTAAAACAAATAAGTTTATATCATAGAACTAGGGGTGGTGTCAGGTGGTTTGGTTTCAAAAGTGTTAATATACACTGATTGAATTCAGCTCCTAAACCTGTAAACATATCAAGACAGAGCAAAACCCAAATCAGAGCACGTTCTAACTTCCACACTGAACTCTTTACAACAAACATTACTGAAGTTTAGTGAGTTAAATAAGCACAAAAATGGATTAATTATTATTATTAAAAATATATGTTTAATTAACCTTTTCATCATATTTTTTGCCTTTTAGAACTTCTGGAGCCATCCAATATGGAGAGCCAACAATAGACAGATGAATATCTTCTCTGGAAAGGGAAAAAATAAAAAATAAAATTAAACAACAACAACAATGTGTGTGTGTGAGAGTGTGTGTGTTGTGAACCTCTGTCAGTCCTCACAATGTGTGTGTGTTGTGAACTTCTGTCAATCCTAAAAATGTGTGAGTGCGTGTGTGTTGTGTAACATGTGCACCACTAACGTATTTTTCAGGGAGACTCAGCATGACACAATGTGTGATATGACTGACCCTTTGAATTACAGGTACAACTTATTTTTGACAGTTAAGTGAACTGGAGGAACATGGAATAAAGTATCTTGGTAAACTCTTTAGCATTTACATTACTCTGTATTTACTATTGAATTTTCGCAGTAAAGGCTTTACCTCACATGAATATCTCACATAATATCAAATCTATGAGATTTTGATATTTATTTTGAGAATAATACCTTAACCCTTTAGCATTTAAACCGGATGTATCTGGCCAAAATTCTTTCACCTCTTTCTGTTCAAACCGGCTGCAACTGGCCACTCATATTGATGTTTAGGTATTGTTCTCAAAATAAATAATATCAAAATCTCCTAGATTCGATATTATGTGAGATAATTATGTAAGATAAAGCCTTTACCATAAAAATACAATAGTATATATAGAGTAATGTTAACCAAAGGGTTAACATCAGTATGAGTGGCCAGTTACGACCGGTTTGGACAGAAAGAGGTGAGAGAATTCTGACCAGATACAGTTTAAATGCTAAAGGGTTAAGGGTACAATGTGGTGCTGGAAATCGAACTCATAACCTCACGACTAAGCACATATCTTCAAAAAATTAATAATAATTAGTCACAGATGGTATTGAATTAAACCATCATTATGACATATCTGCTTTAATATATTTAATTCAGTAATATAGGAATAGTTATTTACAATTTTGTGATAAGCCATTGCTTATCACAGAAGGAACCATAGAGTATCTGCCACATTAAATGTCACAAAACCAAACAAGTTACGTGTCAATGCCACAGGGACAGATCACAGCTAAATAAGACGATCCTCAAATTACTAAATCATCTAAAAAAAACTCTCCCATTGAAGAAACAAAACAGTAATAAAATAAAAAAAGAGATAAAATATTACATACAAAGGATCAGGAATTTTGGCAGCCAAGCCAAAATCAGCAACTATAGCAGTGTAGACATCATCATCAGAAATCTTGATGAGAATATTCTAGAAAATAAATACAAAATTGTTCTAAATTTATATATTATTTCAGAATATACTTTAAATGAGGAATTCATTTTTATGAAACCTGTTTGAATGAAACAAAAACTAATTATGAAAAAGTACTTATCATCATCATCATCAACGTTTGATGTTTATCTTCCATGCTTGGATGGGTTACACTGGTTGTCTCATGGTGAAGTAAGTCAAGTCTATATTCCCCACTAGCATGGGTTAGACAGGTTGTCATGTGAGGTAAGTCAGGTCTATATTACATGCTAGCATGGGTTAGACAGGTTGTCATGTGAGGTAAGTCAGGTCTATATTCCATGCTAGCATGGGTTAGACAAGTTGTCATGTGAGGTCAATCAGGTCTATATTACATGTTAGCATCGGTTAGACAGGTTGTCATGTGAGGTAAATCAGGTCTATATTACATGCTAGCATGGATTAGACAGGTTGTCATGTGAGGCAAGTCAGGTCTATATGACATGCTAGCATGGGTTAGACAGGTTGTCATGTGAGTTAAATCAGGTCTATATTACATGCTAGCATGGGTTAGACAGGTTGTCATGTGAGGTAAGTCAGGTCTATATTCCATGCTAGCATGGGTTAGACAAGTTGTCATGTGAGGTAAGTCAGGTCTATATTCCATGCTAGCATGGGTTAGACAAGTTGTCATGTGAGGCAAGTCAGGTCTATATTCCATGCTAGCATGGGTTAGACAAGTTGTCATGTGAGGCAAGTCAGGTCTATATTACATGCTAGCATGGATTAGACAAGTTGTCATGTGAGGCAAGTCAGGTCTATATTACATGCTAGCATGGGTTAGACAGGTTGTCATGTGAGGTAAGTCAGGTCTATATTCCATGCTAGCATGGATTAGACAGGTTGTCATGTGAGGCAAGTCAGGTCTATATTACATGCTAGCATGGGTTAGACAGGTTGTCATGTGAGGTAAGTCAGGTCTATATTCCATGCTAGCATGGGTTAGACAAGTTGTCATGTGAGGCAAGTCAGGTCAATATTACATGCTAGCATGGGTTAGACAGGTTGTCATGTGAGGCAAGTCAGGTCTATATTACATGCTAGCATGGATTAGACAGGTTGTCATGTGAGGTAAGTCAGGTCTATATTACATGCTAGCATGGGTTAGACAAGTTGTCATGTAAGGCAAGTCAGGTCTATATTACATGCTAGCATGGGTTAGACAAGTTGTCATGTGAGGTAAGTCAGGTCTATATTCCGTGCTAGCATGGATTAGACAGGTTGTCATGTGAGGCAAGTCAGGTCTATATTACATGCTAGCATGGGTTAGACAAGTTGTCATGTGAGGCAAGTCAGGTCTATATTACATGCTAGCATGGGTTAGACAAGTTGTCATGTGAGGCAAGTCAGGTCTATATTACATGCTAGCATGGATTAGACAGGTTGTCATGTGAGGCAAGTCAGGTCTATATTCCATGCTAGCATGGGTTAGACAAGTTGTCATGTGAGGCAAGTCAGGTCTATATTACATGCTAGCATGGGTTAGACAGGTTGTCATGTGAGGTAAGTCAGGTCTATATTACATGCTGGCATGGGTTAGACAGGTTGTCATGTGAGGTAAGTCATGTCTATATTACATGCTAGCATGGGTTAGACAAGTTGTCATGTGAGGCAAGTCAGGTCTATATTACATGCTAGCATGGGTTAGACAGGTTGTCATGTGAGGCAAGTCAGGTCTATATTACATGCTAGCATGGATTAGACAGGTTGTCATGTGAGGTAAGTCAGGTCTATATTCCATGCTAGCATGGATTAGACAGGTTGTCATGTGAGGTAAGTCAGGTCTATATTACATGCTAGCATGGATTAGACAGGTTGTCATGTGAGGTAAGTCAGGTCTATATTCCATGCTAGCATGGATTAGACAGGTTGTCATGTGAGGTAAGTCAGGTCTATATTCCATGCTAGCATGGATTAGACAGGTTGTCATGTGAGGTAAGTCAGGTCTATATTCCATGCTAGCATGGATTAGACAGGTTGTCATGTGAGGTAAGTCAGGTCTATATTACATGCTAGCATGGATTAGACAGGTTGTCATGTGAGGTAAGTCAGGTCTATATTCCATGCTAGCATGGATTAGACAGGTTGTCATGTGAGGTAAGTCAGGTCTATATTCCATGCTAGCATGGATTAGACAGGTTGTCATGTGAGGTAAGTCAGGTCTATATTACATGCTAGCATGGGTTAGACAAGTTGTCATGTGAGGCAAGTCAGGTCTATATTACATGCTAGCATGGATTAGACAGGTTGTCATGTGAGGCAAGTCAGGTCTATATTCCATGCTAGCATGGGTTAGACAAGTTGTCATGTGAGGCAAGTCAGGTCTATATTCCACGCTAGCATGGATTAGACAGGTTGTCATGTGAGGCAAGTCAGGTCTATATTCCATGCTAGCATGGGTTAGACAAGTTGTCATGTGAGGCAAGTCAGGTCTATATTACATGCTAGCATGGGTTAGACAGGTTGTCATGTGAGGTAAGTCAGGTCTATATTACATGCTGGCATGGGTTAGACAGGTTGTCATGTGAGGTAAGTCATGTCTATATTACATGCTAGCATGGGTTAGACGGGTTGTCATGTGAGGTAAATCAGGTCTATATTACATGCTAGCATGGGTTAGACAGGTTGTCATGTGAGGCAAGTCAGGTCTATATTACATGCTAGCATGGGTTAGAGAGGTTGTCATGTGAGGTAAGTCAGGTCTATATTACATGCTAGCATGGGTTAGACAGGTTGTCATGTGAGGCAAGTCAGGTCTATATTCCATGCTAGCATGGGTTAGACAGGTTGTCATGTGAGGCAAGTCAGGTCTATATTCCATGCTAGCATGGGTTAGACAGGTTGTCATGTGAGGCAAGTCAGGTCTATATTACATGCTAGCATGGGTTAGACAGGTTGTCATGTGAGGTAAGTCAGGTCTATATTCCATGCTAGCATGGATTAGACAGGTTGTCATGTGAGGCAAGTCAGGTCTATATTACATGCTAGCATGGGTTAGACAGGTTGTCATGTGATGTAAGTCAGGTCTATATTCCATGCTAGCATGGGTTAGACAAGTTGTCATGTGAGGCAAGTCAGGTCTATATTACATGCTAGCATGGGTTAGACAGGTTGTCATGTGAGGCAAGTCAGGTCTATATTACATGCTAGCATGGGTTAGACAAGTTGTCATGTGAGGCAAGTCAGGTCTATATTACATGCTAGCATGGGTTAGACAAGTTGTCATGTGAAGCAAGTCAGGTCTATATTACATGCTAGCATGGATTAGACAAGTTGTCATGTGAGGCAAGTCAGGTCTATATTCCATGCTAGCATGGGTTAGACAAGTTGTCATGTGAGGCAAGTCAGGTCTATATTACATGCTAGCATGGGTTAGACAGGTTGTCATGTGAGGTAAGTCAGGTCTATATTACATGCTAGCATGGGTTAGAGAGGTTGTCATGTGAGGTAAGTCAGGTCTATATTACATGCTAGCATGGGTTAGACAGGTTGTCATGTGAGGCAAGTCAGGTCTATATTCCATGCTAGCATGGGTTAGACAGGTTGTCATGTGAGGCAAGTCAGGTCTATATTCCATGCTAGCATGGGTTAGACAGGTTGTCATGTGAGGCAAGTCAGGTCTATATTACATGCTAGAATGGGTTAGACAGGTTGTCATGTGAGGTAAGTCAGGTCTATATTACGTGCTAGCATGGGTTAGACAGGTTTTCATGTGAGGTAAGTCAGGTCTATATTACGTGCTAGCATGGATTGGACAGGTTGTCATGTGAAGTAAGTCAGGTCTATATTACGTGCTAGCATGGGTCAGACAGGTTGTCATGTGAGGTAAATCAGGCCTATATTACATGCTAGCATGGATTAGACAGGTTGTCATGTGAGGCAAGTCAGGTCTATATTACGTGCTAGCATGGGTTAGACAGGTTGTCATGTGGGGCAAGTCAGGTCTATATTCCATGCTAGCATGGATTAGACAGGTTGTCATGTGAGGCAAGTCAGGTCTATATTACATGCTAGCATGGGTTAGGCAGGTTGTCATGTGAGGCAAGTCAGGTCTATATTCCATGCTAGCATGGATTAGACAGGTTGTCATGTGAGGTAAGTTAGGTCTATATTACATGCTAGCATGGGTTAGACAGGTTGTCATGTGAGATAAGTCAGGTCTATATTACATGCTAGCATGGGTTAGACAAGTTGTCATGTGAGGTAAGTCAGGTCTATATTACATGCTAGCATGGGTTAGGCAGGTTGTCATGTGAGGCAAGTCAGGTCTATATTACGTGCTAGCATGGGTCAGACAGGTTGTCATGTGAGGTAAATCAGGTCTATATTACATGCTAGCATGGATTAGACAGGTTGTCATGGGAGGCAAGTCAGGTCTATATTACGTGTTAGCATGGGTTAGACAGGTTTTGATGTGAGGTAAGTCAGGTCTATATTACATGCTAGCATGGGTTAGACAGGTTGTCATGTGAGGTAAGTCAGGTCTATATTACATGCTAGCATGGATTAGACAGGTTGTCATGTGAGGTAAATCAGGTCTATATTACGTGCTAGCATGGGTTAGACAGGTTGTCATGTGAGGCAAGTCAGGTCTATATTACATGCCAGCATGGATTAGACAGGTTGTCATGTGAGGTAAGTCAGGTCTATATTATGTGCTAGCATGGGTCAGACAGGTTGTCATGTGAGGTAAATCAGGTCTATATTACATGCTAGCATGGAATAGACAGGTTGTCATGGGAGGCAAGTGAGGTCTATATTACGTGCTAGCAAGGGTTAGACAGGTTGTCATGTGAGGCAAGTCAGGTCTATATTCCATGCTAGCATGGATTAGACAGGTTCTCATGTGAGGTAAGTCAGGTCTATATTCCATGCTAGCATGGGTTAGACAGGTTGTCATGTGAGGTAAGTCAGGTCTATATTACATGCTAGCATGGATTAGACAGGTTGTCATGTGAGGCAAGTCAGGTCTATATTACGTGGTAGCATGGGTTAGACAGGTTGTCATGTGAGGCAAGTCAGGTCTATATTCCATGCTAGCATGGATTAGACAGGTTGTCATGTGAGGTAAGTCAGGTTTATATTCCATGCTAGCATGGGTTAGACAGGTTGTCATGTGAGGTAAGTCAGGTCTATATTACATGCTAGCATGGATTAGACAGGTTGTCATGTGAGGTAAGTCAGGTCTATATTACATGCTAGCATGGATTAGACAGGTTGTCATGTGAGGTAAGTCAGGTCTATATTACATGCTAGCATGGATTAGACAGGTTGTCATGTGAGGTAAGTCAGGTCTATATTACATGCTAGCATGGATTAGACAGGTTGTCATGTGAGGCAAGTCAGGTCTATATTACATGCTAGCATGGGTTAGACAGGTTGTCATGTGAGGCAAGTCAGGTCTATATTACATGCTAGCATGGATTAGACAGGTTGTCATGTGAGGCAAGTCAGGTCTATATTACATGCTAGCATGGGTTAGACAGGTTGTCATGTGAGGCAAGTCAGGTCTATATTCCATGCTAGCATGGGTTAGACAGGTTGTCATGTGAGGCAAGTCAGGTCTATATTCCATGCTAGCATGGATTAGACAGGTAGTCATGTGAGGTAAGTCAGGTTTATATTCCATGCTAGCATGGGTTAGACAGGTTTTCATGTGAGGTAAGTCAGGTCTATATTACATGCTAGCATGGATTAGACAGGTTGTCATGTGAGGCAAGTCAGGTCTATATTACATGCTAGCATGGATTAGACAGGTTGTCATGTGAGGCAAGTCAGGTCTATATTACATGCTAGCATGGGTTAGACAGGTTGTCATGTGAAGCAAGTCAGGTCTATATTACATGCTAGCATGGATTAGACAGGTTGTCATGTGAGGCAAGTCAGGTCTATATTCCATGCTAGCATGGGTTAGACAGGTTGTCATGTGAGGCAAGTCAGGTCTATATTCCATGCTAGCATGGGTTAGACAGGTTGTCATGTGAGGCAAGTCAGGTCTATATTACATGCTAGCATGGGTTAGACAGGTTGTCATGTGAGGTAAGTCAGGTCTATATTACATGCTAGCATCGATTAGACAGGTTGTCATTTGAGGTAAATCAGGTCTATATTACGTGCTAGCACGGGTTAGACAGGTTGTCATGTGAGGCAAGTCAGGTCTATATTACATGCCAGCATGGATTAGACAGGTTGTCATGTGAGGTAAGTCAGGTCTATATTACGTGCTAGCATGAGTCAGACAGGTTGTCATGTGAGGTAAATCAGGTCTATATTACATGCTAGCATGGATTAGACAGGTTGTCATGTGAGGCAAGTCAGGTCTATATTCCATGCTAGCATGGATTAGACAGGTTGTCATGTGAGGCAAGTCAGGTCTATATTACATGCTAGCATGGGTTAGGCAGGTTGTCATGTGAGGCAAGTCAGGTCTATATTCCATGCTAGCATGGGTTAGACAGGTTGTCATGTGAGGTAAGTCAGGTCTATATTACATGCTAGCATGGGTTAGACAGGTTGTCATGTGAGGTAAGTCAGGTCTATATTACATGCTAGCATGGATTAGACAGGTTGTCATGTGAGGCAAGTCAGGTCTATATTACATGCTAGCATGGATTAGACAGGTTGTCATGTGAGGCAAGTCAGGTCTATATTACATGCTAGCATGGGTTAGACAGGTTGTCATGTGAGGCAAGTCAGGTCTATATTACATGCTAGCATGGATTAGACAGGTTGTCATGTGAGGCAAGTCAGGTTTATATTACATGCTAACATGGATTAGACAGGTTGTCATGTGAGATAAGTCAGGTATATATTACATGCTAGCATGGGTTAGACAAGTTGTCATGTGAGGCAAGTCAGGTCTATATTACATGCTAGCATGGATTAGACAGGTTGTCATGTGAGGCAAGTCAGGTCTATATTCCATGCTAGCATGGATTAGACAGGTTGTCATGTGAGATAAGTCAGGTCTATATTACATGCTAGCATGGGTTAGACAGGTTTTCATGTGAGATAAGTCAGGTCTATATTACATGCTAGCATGGGTTAGACAAGTTGTCATGTGAGGCAAGTCAGGTCTACATGCTAGCATGGATTAGACAGGTTGTCATGTGAGGCAAGTCAGGTCTATATTACATGCTAGCATGGATTAGACAAGTTGTCATGTGAGGTAAGTCAGGTCTATATTCCATGCTAGCATGGATTAGAGAGGTTGTCATGTGAGGTAAGTCAGGTATATATTACATGCTAGCATGGATTAGACAGGTTGTCATGTGAGGTAAGTCAGGTCTATATTACATGCTAGCATGGGTTAGACAGGTTGTCATGTGACGTAAGTCAGGTCTATATTACATGCTAGCATGGGTTAGACAGGTTGTCATGTGAGGCAAGTCAGGTCTATATTCCATGCTAGCATGGGTTAGACAGGTTGTCATGTGAGGCAAGTCAGGTCTATATTCCATGCTAGCATGGGTTAGACAGGTTGTCATGTGAGGCAAGTCAGGTCTATATTACATGCTAGCATGGGTTAGACAGGTTGTCATGTGAGGTAAGTCAGGTCTATATTACGTGCAAGCATGGGTCAGACAGGTTGTCATGTGAGGTAAATCAGGTCTATATTACATGCTAGCATGGATTAGACAGGTTGTCATGTGAGGCAAGTCAGGTCTATATTACGTGCTAGCATGGGTTAGACAGGTTGTCATGTGAGGCAAGTGAGGTCTATATTCCATGCTAGCATGGATTAGACAGGTTGTCATGTGAGGTAAGGCAGGTCTATATTCCATGCTAGCATGGGTTAGACAGGTTGTCATGTGAGGTAAGTCAGGTCTATATTACATGCTAGCATGGATTAGACAGGTTGTCATGTGAGGCAAGTCAGGTCTATATTATGTGCTAGCATGGATTAGACAGGTTGTCATGTGAGGCAAGTCAGGTCTATAATACGTGCTAGCATGGATTAGACAGGTTGTCATGTGAGGCAAGTCAGGTCTATATTACATGCTAGCATGGGTTAGACAGGTTTTCATGTGAGGTAAGTCAGGTCTATATTACGTGCTAGCATGGATTAGACAGGTTGTCATGTGAGGTAAGTCTGGTCTATATTACGTGCTAGCATGGGTCAGACATGTTGTCATGTGAGGTAAATCAGGTCTATATTACATGCTAGCATGGATTAGACAGGTTGTCATGTGAGGCAAGTCAGGTCTATATTACGTGCTAGCATGGGTTAGACAGGTTGTCATGTGAGGCAAGTCAGATCTATATTCCATGCTAGCATGGATTAGACAGGTTGTCATGTGAGGCAAGTCAGGTCTATATTACATGCTAGCATGGGTTAGACAGGTTGTCATGTGAGGCAAGTCAGGTCTATATTCCATGCTAGCATGGATTAGGCAGGTTGTCATGTGAGGTAAGTCAGGTCTATATTCAAAGCTAGCATGGGTTAGACAGGTTGTCATGTGAGGTAAGTCAGGTCGATATTACATGCTAGCATGGATTAGACAGGTTGTCATGTGAGGCAAGTCAGGTCTATATTACATGCTAGCATGGATTAGACAGGTTGTCATGTGAGGCAAGTCAGGTCTATATTACATGCTAGCATGGGTTAGACAGGTTGTCATGTGAAGCAAGTCAGGTCTATATTACATGCTAGCATGGATTAGACAGGTTGTCATGTGAGGCAAGTCAGGTCTATATTCCATGCTAGCATGGGTTAGAGAAGTTGTCATGTGAGGCAAGTCAGGTCTACATTACATGCTAGCATGGATTAGACAGGTTGTCATGTGAGATAAGTCAAGTCTATATTACATGCTAGAATGGGTTAGACAAGTTGTCATGTGAGGAAAGTCAGGTCTATATTACATGCTAGCATGGATTAGACAGGTTGTCATGTGAGGTAAATCAGGTCTATATTACATGCTAGCATGGATTAGACAGGTTGTCATGTGAGGTAAGTCAGGTCTATATTACATGCTAGCATGAATTAGACAGGTTGTCATGTGAGGCAAGTCAGGTCTATATTACATGCTAGCATGGGTTAGACAAGTTGTCATGTGAGGCAAGTCAGGTCTATATTACATGCTAGCATGAATTAGACAGGTTGTCATGTGAGGCAAGTCAGGTCTATATTACATGCTAGCATGGATTAGACAGGTTGTCATGTGAGATAAGTCAGGTCTATATTACATGCTAGCATGGATTAGACAAGTTGTCATGTGAGGCAAGTCAGGTCTATATTACATGCTAGCATGGGTTAGACAAGTTGTCATGTGAGGCAAGTCAGGTCTATATTACATGCTAGCATGGATTAGACAGGTTGTCACGTGAGGCAAGTCAGGTCTATATTACATGCTAGCATGGATTAGACAAGTTGTCATGTGAGGTAAGTCAGGTCTATATTCCATGCTAGCATGGGTTAGACAGGTTGTCATGTGAGGTAAGTCAGGTCTATATTCCATGCTAGCATGGGTTAGACAGGTTGTCATGTGAGGTAAGTCAGGTCTATATTACATGCTAGCATGGGTTAGACAGGTTGTCATGTGAGGTAAGTCAGGTCTATATTACATGCTAGCATGGATTAGACAGGTCGTCATGTGAGGCAAGTCAGGTCTATATTACATGCTAGCATGGATTAGACAGGTTGTCATGTGAGGTAAGTCAGGTCTATATTACATGCTAGCATGGATTAGACAGGTTGTCATGTGAGGCAAGTCAGGTCTATATTACGTGCTAGCATGGGTTAGACAGGTTGTCATGTGAGGTAAATCAGGTCTATATTACATGCTAGCATGGGTTAGACAGGTTATCATGTGAGGTAAATCAGGTCTATATTACATGCTAGCATGGGTTAGACAGGTTGTCATGTGAGGCAAGTCAGGTCTATATTACATGCTAGCATGGATTAGACAGGTTGTCATGTGAGGCAAGTCAGGTCTATATTACATGCTAGCATGGATTAGACAGGTTGTCATGTGAGGCAAGTCAGGTCTATATTACATGCTAGCATGGGTTAGACAGGTTGTCATGTGAGGCAAGTCAGGTCTATATTACATGCTAGCATGGATTAGACAGGTTGTCATGTGAGGCAAGTCAGGTCTATATTACATGCTAGCATGGATTAGACAGGTTGTCATGTGAGGCAAGTCAGGTCTATATTACATGCTAGCATGGGTTAGAAAGGTTGTCATGTGAGGCAAGTCAGGTCTATATTACATGCTAGCATGGATTAGACAGGTTGTCATGTGAGGTAAGTCAGGTCTATATTACATGCTAGCATGGATTAGACAGGTTGTCATGTGAGGTAAGTCAGGTCTATATTACATGCTAGCATGGGTTAGACAGGTTGTCATGTGAGGCAAGTCAGGTCTATATTACATGCTAGCATGGGTTAGACAAGTTGTCATGTGAGGTAAGTCAGGTCTATATTACATGCTAGCATGGGTTAGACAGGTTGTCATGTGAGATAAGTCAGGTCTATATTACATGCTAGCATGGATTAGACAGGTTGTCATGTGAGGTAAATCAGGTCTATATTACATGCTAGCATGGATTAGACAGGTTGTCATGTGAGGTAAGTCAGGTCTATATTACATGCTAGCATGGATTAGACAGGTTGTCATGTGAGGTAAGTCAGGTCTATATTCCATGCTAGCATGGATTAGACAGGTTGTCATGTGAGGTAAGTCAGGTCTATATTACATGCTAGCATGGATTAGACAGGTTGTCATGTGAGGTAAGTCAGGTCTATATTACATGCTAGCATGGATTAGACAGGTTGTCATGTGAGGTAAGTCAGGTCTATATTCCATGCTAGCATGGATTAGACAGGTTGTCATGTGAGGTAAGTCAGGTCTATATTCCATGCTAGCATGGATTAGACAGGTTGTCATGTGAGGTAAGTCAGGTCTATATTACATGCTAGCATGGATTAGACAGGTTGTCATGTGAGGTAAGTCAGGTCTATATTACATGCTAGCATGGATTAGACAGGTTGTCATGTGAGGTAAGTCAGGTCTATATTACATGCTAGCATGGATTAGACAGGTTGTCATGTGAGGTAAGTCAGGTCTATATTACATGCTAGCATGGATTAGACAGGTTGTCATGTGAGGTAAATCAGGTCTATATTACATGCTAGCATGGATTAGACAGGTTGTCATGTGAGGTAAGTCAGGTCTATATTACATGCTAGCATGGATTAGACAGATTGTCATGTGAGGTAAATCAGGTCTATATTACATGCTAGCATGGATTAGACAGGTTGTCATGTGAGGTAAGTCAGGTCTATATTACATGCTAGCATGGATTAGACAGGTTGTCATGTGAGGTAAGTCAGGTCTATATTCCATGCTAGCATGGATTAGACAGGTTGTCATGTGAGGTAAGTCAGGTCTATATTACATGCTAGCATGGATTAGACAAGTTGTCATGTGAGGTAAGTCAGGTCTATATTCCATGCTAGCATGGATTAGACAGGTTGTCATGTGAGGTAAGTCAGGTCTATATTCCATGCTAGCATGGATTAGACAGGTTGTCATGTGAGGTAAGTCAGGTCTATATTACATGCTAGCATGGATTAGACAGGTTGTCATGTGAGGTAAGTCAGGTCTATATTACATGCTAGCATGGATTAGACAGGTTGTCATGTGAGGTAAGTCAGGTCTATATTCCATGCTTGCATGGATTAGACAGGTTGTCATGTGAGGTAAGTCAGGTCTATATTACATGCTAGCACGGATTAGACAGGTTCTCATGTGAGGCAAGTCAGGTCTATATTATGTGCTAGCATGGATTAGACAGGTTGTCATGTGAGGCAAGTCAGGTCTATATTACATGCTAGCATGGATTAGACAGGTTCTCATGTGAGGCAAGTCAGGTCTATATTACATGCTAGCATGGATTAGACAGGTTGTCATGTGAGGTAAGTCAGGTCTATATTACATGCTTGCATGGATTAGACAGGTTGTCATGTGAGGTAAGTCAGGTCTATATTACATGCTAGCATGGATTAGACAGGTTCTCATGTGAGGCAAGTCAGGTCTATATTACATGCTAGCATGGATTAGACAGGTTGTCATGTGAGGCAAGTCAGGTCAGGTGACCACGTCTTGCTCATACATATCTGAATATTGGCTTGATTCCTACAGCTGGATGCTCTTCCTAATGCCAACCACATTAGTGTAGACTGGGTGCTTTTTTATCGTGGCACCAAAACAACCATCTAACAGGGTGGAATGGGTGCTTATATTATCACTGGAGTAGCTTATGAGGCTGTATACCCATATTTTATTAAATGTATCATTTCAAGTTTTTCTTCCAATGTTTTTCCACAACTAAACACTAAAATGTTGCAGTTCCAAAATATTTATAATTATTTGTAAAATTTTGTTGAGCTAGCTGCTTTGGGAATTACACTCGAGTAAGATGTACTCTGTCAAGTTCCTGTGTGTATTATTGTCTGTGAAGACTCAAAGGTTTGTTTTCAATAATGATAATTTTACAAAGTCATTCAGAAGCCTTGATAGATGCATTTTAGCCTAGAACAACAACAAACATTTTAGATCAATTTTCCTGCTACATTAAGGGTTAGACTAGTCGGACTCACAACATGTTTCATTGTGATCATGGGGTCCATTTTGGGATGAATGTTTAATAGCTGGATTTCCTTCCTAACCCAACTCAGGGATATTCTGAACTAGATACATGTAACAAAGATGTATCTTACTCTAGGTGGATACAAAATTGTGTTTGTACAGTTCGGCTGATTTTTAATCTAAAACCTTGAGATCAACTGCCTTGTTCTTTGGCTATATCTCCCCAAATTCAGTATCTTATAATTAAGATAGAAATGAATATTATCACAAACCTTTGATGTTAAATCCCGATGGAAAACTCCTCTTGTGTGAAAATAACGCATTCCATTAGAAATGTCGAGCGCTAGATTTATACGGGTTTTCCATGGCAGTTCTATTTCTTTGTCAGCCAACACTTGGTATAGAGCTCCTCCATTTATGTACTGCAAATAAAAAATAATAACATATACTGTATATATCATCATCATCTTTTAATGATATATATATATATTGTCAACTCTTATTAAATGGTCAGTCGACTTCTACGAAAATGTAATGTATAATATAACATTTTCTTCTTGTCTCCTAAACCCTCGGTTCATTCATCCATATATCTACAACCGTTGCTATCCTATAATTCTGTCTCACTGTTCTAAATAATCTTCTCTTTGCTAAACTCTGTCTCACTCCACGCTTGTTCTAAATAATCTTCACTTTGCTACCATTTTGGCCGAAAATTTTTTCCAGGATTCATAAAAATAGATTCTCTCGCTCCTCAAAATCGCTATTACCCCCCACTCTCTCTAACATATACGTCCCTCTCTCTCTCTCACTCCCTAATATAAATAAGAATGTTACGAAGGACAAAACTCAGAATTTGTCAACTCTTATTAAATGGTCAGTCGACTTCTACGAAAATGTAATGTATAATATAACATTTTCTTCTTGTCTCCTAAACCCTCGGTTCATTCATCCATATATCTACAATCGTTGCTATCCTATAATTCTGTCTCACTGTTCTAAATAATCTCCTCTTTGCTAACTAGTCCATCCCCCTCCCTCCCGCCCCCACTCTCCACATTATTTGGACCAATCACAAGTCAACGGCCTATGCTATCACTTCTGGCTGCTTTTCGATATGATGGATGGACTAAGGAATTTCTGGATAGTCTGAAGAATCTGGACACTCGACAATGCCAAAGATAACGACAAATTCACCTCATGTTGCCGGACGAAAGGGCAAGGCCCCCTCTTCTTTGTTTCGGCCGCGGATGGCCAACATAAACCCCCCCCCCCCCCCCCTGCGCCCCATCCTCCAAACACAATCCAAAACTTCAGAGTTGGTACCATGAATGTAGGCACCTTAAAAGGCCGCTCTAACGAGGTTGTAGAAATGCTTGAACGTAAGGAGGTTGATGTTTGCTGTATCCAACAGACCAGGTGGAGGGGCGGGTCTGCTAGATTCATTGTGGGTAAAAAACGTTGCTATAAGCTTTTCTGGGTGGGAAATGACAATGGGATAGGTGGGGTAGGAATCATGTTAGCAGAAAAATGGGTGGATAAGATAATAGATGTAAATAGAGTGAATGACAGAATAATTAAATTAAGACTTGTTCTAAACAGAACTACTGTGACAGTAATATCTGCATACGCGCCCCAATCCGGACTGCCTGGCGCTATAGAAGACAGATTCTATGAGACACTGATGCTCACTACCTCCCAAATAACCGACAGTGACTATATAATTATTGCTGGCGACCTAAATGGCCATGTTGGACAACATTGTGATGGTTATGATGGAATCCACGGAGGCTATGGGTTTGGTACTAGAAACGAGGAAGGCTCCAGAATCCTGGAATTCTGTGATGCAAATAACCTAACTATCTGTAACACTAACTTCAAAAAACGAGACAATCACTTGATCACCTACAGATCAGGGGAACATACCAGCCAGGTAGATTATATCCTTACCAGAAGACGTGACAGAGTGTCTGTTGTAAACACTAAATCTCTGTGGCTGGAGCAGGCCTGTAGGCAGGAAGAGAGTAACATGGTGGTGGAACAGTAAGGTGGAGGAGTCAATTAAGGCCAAAAAGCAGGCTTGGAAAGTATGGTGGGATGGGGGAAGTAGAGAAGACTATCAAGTGGCCAGGAGGGAAGCTAGGAGACAAGTGTACTTCGCAAGAAGGGAAGCAGAGGAAAGAAAGTTCAAGCATGTTCTACAACGCGAGGACCAAAAACGTGAGGTGTTCAGGATTGCTAGGCAATGTGTCAAGGAAAACCGTGATATTGTCGGGGAGAAGTGTGTACTTAATGATGATGGCGTACTTGCCATCACTGACGCTGATAAGAAAGTAGCTTGGAAGTGTCACTACGAAAGGCTACTAAATGAGGAGAGAGAATAAATGGGAGAAAGACAGTCTCCCCCACATTGACCCAATAGAGGGACCAGCAGTGTTAGTCGAAGGTAGTATAATAAGTAATGTAATCAAAGATATGAAGACGGGTAAGGCGGCTGGGCCTTCAGAAATAGTTGCTGAGATGCTGAAAGCCTCTGGAACGGTGGGACACACCATGGTCACCCGGATAATTAACCAAGTCATACAGAATGGGGTTGTTCCGAAGGACTGGCATAGCAGCATCATCGTTAACTGTTACAAGGGTAAAGGAGATGCCCTAGATAGGAGTAACTATAGAGGCATTAAATTAATCGACCAGGTCATGAAGGTCACGGAAAAAGTAATAGCGCAACTAATCAGAGAGAGAATTGATCTAGATGAAATGCAGTTCGGGTTTGTGTCAGGTAAAAGTACCACAGACGCTTTTTTCATTGTACGACAACTACAGGAGAAGTACCTAGCTAAAAGTAAACCCCGATACTTAGCTTTTGTCAACTTGGAGAAAGCCTTCGACAGAGTCCCCCGTTCCATTATCTGGTGGGCTCTTAGAAAACTAGGTGTTGATGAATGGCTTGTGAGAGCTATACAAGCCATGTATAAAGAAACAGTCAGCAAGGTTAGAATTAACAACGAATATAGTGAAGAGTTTAGCGTAAAAGTTGGAGTTCATCTGGGCTCTGTTCTTAGCCCCCTACTATTTATTATTGCCTTTCAGGCTATAATAGTGGAGTTCAAGACTGTCTGCCCATGGGAACTCCTATACGCAGATGATCTAACGCTCATAGCTGAATCAATGGCTGAGCTAGAGAAGAAATCCCAAACATGGAAGCACGGCCTAGAATCAAAAGGCCTTAAAATTAACCTGGCTAAGACTAAAGTTCTAGTTTGTAGGAAAGAAAATAAGGCGGCGGTCCCTTCTGGGAAATGGCCATGCTCAGTGTGTAGGAAAGGCGTAGGTAGAAACTCCATTTTATGTCCTAAATGCAAAGTATGGGTGCATAAAAGATGTAGTGGGATCACAGGTAAGCTAACTAAGAACATAGATTTTACATGTGGCCGGTGCTCTGGTGCAATTAGTAGCAGCAAGTGCCCACAAAATACTAGCTCTTTCAATTGCGCAGAGGGTTCTATAGAAATAGTGGACAGCTTCCGTTACCTGGGTGACAAAATCAGCAGTGGGGGAGGGTGCTCTGAAAGTACAGTAGCTAGAGTCAGAACTGGATGGAAAAAGTTCAGAGAGCTTATACCACTATTAGCCGCTAAAGGGTTCTCCCTAAAAATGAAAGGCAGGCTGTATGATGCCTGCATACGAACAGCAATGTTGCATGGCAGTGAGACCTGGGCATTGTGTGCAGAGGATATATGCAGACTGGAGAGGAACGAAGCTTGCATGCTCCACTGGATGTGTAATAGTAATATACGTGAACGGCAAAGCATAAACGAAGTAAGGGAAAAATTAGAAATAAGAGGGATCAGATGTTGTTTACTCGAGAGAAGACTACGTTGGTATGGTCACGTGATGCGCATGAAAGACGACAGCTGTATAAAAAAGTGCAGGGCAATAAAGATAGACGGTAGCCACGGAGTAGGCAGACCCAGAAAAGACTGGGACGACCTGATAAATTCCGACCTCACACACTTACACCTCTCCAAGACAATGTCACTGGACCGAGATCTTTGGCGGTACTCAGTAATAGAGAAGACCCGCTGATGATGATGATGATATATATATAGAAGATCCCGTTAAGGGTGAAAGCAGCGATTCTTTGCTTAAACTTTAATCTGTTATTTTAATAAATATTTGCTCTACGGTTCTTATATATTTGATATATATTTATCCTTATCGAGCCCTCTTTGGATTTTAGTCTTCAAATTTATTATTATTACTATATATATATATATATATATATATATATATATATATATATATATATATACCGACTCCCACTCTTACCTCGACTTCACCTCTTCCCACCCCACCCACACTAAACTCTCCATTCCCTACTCCCAACTTCTCAGGATCCGCCGCCTCTGTAGCCGAGATGCTGACTTCGAGTCCCAGGCCCTTTCCCTAGTCAGCTATTTCATCCGCAGAGGTTACCTCCCCTCTCTCGTCCACACCGCTCTCACCCGCGCCCGTGCTATCCCCCGCTCCACCACCCTCACCCCACGCCACCGCACACCCACCCACCGTCTCCCCTTCCCCCGCACCATCCGCCGCCTCTTCCGACACCTCCAGTCCGACCCCTCCACCTCCCACATCTTCCCAACCCCACCACTCCCCTCCTTCAAACGCGCACGCAATCTCCGCACCCTCCTCGTCCACAGCTCCCTACCCCCCCCCCCGGTTCCTTCCCCTGTTCTAGGCCCGGCTGGAACACCTGTCCCCACATCACCAACACCACCACCTTCCAGGGTCCCAACGGCCACCCTCTCTCGGTCCGGCATGCCTTCCGCTGCACCTCCTCCAACCTAGTCTACGGACTTCGTTGCACGAGGTGCAGCGCGACTTATGTCGGACAGACGGGACGCCGCCTGGCGGACCGAGTCACGGAGCACCTCCGGGACATTCGTCTCGGGGGCAGTTCCCCCATCGCCCGCCACTTTGGTGGCCCTGGACACTCCGCACGCCATCTCACAGTCTGTGGCCTACTCCAGTGCCACGGAACACCCGCCCATCGCCTTACGGTCGAACAACGTACTATCTTCATCCTTCAGACCCACACTCCCCCCGGCCTGAACTCCCCACCCTTATTCCTTTAGCGTTCGACCGCCCCCTCCCCCACACTTATCCCCCACTAACACACCCCTCCTTTTCACCGCCCACCCCACACTAACAATACTAACACCTCCACTCCACCCCTCATCTGACCACCCTTCCCCAACTAACATACTAACATCCCTTCCCTCCCCTCTTCTCCTCCTCCCCCCTCCTTATCACACGCACCCACTTACACCACCCACCCCACACGCAACTAACATCACTAACAACCTCCAACCCCACGCACACGTACCCACACACCCTCGTACACCACCAACTCTACACACCCTACCCCCACTCACACCTGCATTCCACCCCTCCCCACCTCCCGTATACTAACACCCACTAACACCTCTCCACCAAACTACACACACACCAGTACACCACACTCCCTCCATAGAACCACACACACTCTTCTCTCCCCACTCCACACTCACTCATCCCACTAACACCCCTACTAATACACACACACACACCCTCCTCACTCCAACTCTCACACCTACCCATCCTCGCCTCCCTACCATTCCGCCGACTGCTGCTATGCCCTTCCGACCACTGTCTCAGCACCAACTGACCACAGCACTTCCACTGCTGACCACTTCCTGTTGCGTGCGCACCCCACATCTCTCCTCTTCCGACCACCGCTTCTTGGATTACCCACACGCGTTTTGACTTCTAACCAAAATCTCCATACATCCGTGTAACTTACCACTTTCAACCATCCTCTTACACCATCACCTATATAACTCACCCACACACACACCCCAAAACAATTTTTTTTATCCACACGCCACCCACACCCACAACACGCTTAAACCACACACACGTGCTTCCACCACATATTTACACCCTCAGCCCCCTGATTCCTCTCCCCCCACCCCCCTATCCACACACGCACAGACCCTCCAACCCACATAAACCCCCCCCACACACACCTTCCTGAACATGCAACCCCGTTCTTCCCCCAACCCTCACTTTCACATACACACACACACACGCACACCACCTTCAGCCCTCCCCGCTCGGACACCCCGTCTCCCTCTCCCCACTCCACCCGCCACCACCTCTACTCACCACACACCCTTCCACCACCTGTTTACCCCCCTTTTAATTTCAGTTTATTTTGATCATGCCTTTATTTTTAAATTTTCTCATTCCTTGTATTTTGATCATGCTTTATTTTTATTTATTATTTATTATATTTTTGTCTTTATTTGTTAATTTTTCATTCGCACTGTTTCCTTTCGCTATATGTCTCTCCACCACTCCCCTACACACCTTTTGAACTCTCACCTGAAGAAGGGCTTATGCCCGAAACGTCGTCCCCCACCTACCCCCCACTCTCCTGAGCGTGAATTTAATAAACATTTATCGTACTGCCTCTCTGTTCTGTCCCTGTTCAATTTTTCATTATATATATATATATATATATATATATATATATATATATATATATATATATATATATGGCTTAGTGGTTTGAGCATTGGGCTTGCAATCGAAAAGGTTGTGAGTTCAATTCTCAGACCGGGTGATGTGTTGTTTCCTTGCGCAAGACACTTTATTTCACATTGCTCCAGTTTACCCGGCTGTAGAAATGAGATGAGAGGACTGGGGTCCCTATCATTCCACTGCAAAGTGGTCGTGGAGGTGCCGCGGCAAAAAAGCACCCAGCCCACACTGTAAAGTGGACATGTAGGCGCCACGGAAGAACAAGCACCAGCACTCACTGTAAATGAGGTTGGTGTTAGGAAGGGCATCCAGCTGTAGAAATCAAGCCAGAATCAGTTACCACATGAGCAAGACAAGGTCAGCTGACTGGACACTGCTCACAACAGGACAACCCGTCTAACCCATGCTAGCGTGGAAGAACGGACGTATGATGATGATGATGATGATAATATATATATATTTGTTTGAACAAATTAATCTGTTAAAATAATAAATATTTGCTCTGCAGCTTTGTAAATTATTGCATATAAATACACACACATGTATGTGTTATAGCTCTGGTTCATCTGAATCATTGAGCACTTGCCGCACATCTCGGAGGTTGTTTTTCGTTATTTCGTGGGCCGAAATGCAAATCTCGATAATTTATGTTTGTATTATTCTCCAGACTCTAGCTATTGACCAGTTAATTTTCTTGATTTTTTAGTTGATTCTATTGACTGATGAATAGCTTATGTTAATTCTAACTCTTCTGTTGAGAACTCTATTCGATTTGTGATGTTTTTGCATTCTTGCAAAAATATACACAACTGAATTCATTCGCCTGATATAGGGGTTGCCTCCCTTGCCGATCCCCACGTGGGGTCAGCAATAGTCAGTCCTTGTATTAACATTGAACTAAAACCTGTTGAGAAAGTGGCTTCCTTGTTCAATCATCTTACCAGAAGCCTGACATTATTTATGTAAGCGGACGGTACTTGATTTAGGAGCCGCAGAAACCCATATACTGGATTTTACCAACCTTCCAGGGGTTCGGGTAAATTTTCAATACCCGAATTACTTGATCGTTTTTTTTGGCTATGCGAGTGATTGTTTAACCATCGTCTCAGTGTGTTTGGCCTTTAATGTTTGTTATAGCTCTGGTTCATCTGAATCATTGAGCACTTGCCGCACATCTCGGAGGTTGTTTTTCGTTATTTCGTGGGTCAAAATGCGAATCTCGATAATTTATGTTTGTTTATATATATATATATATAGACAACCTCTTGTCTCCACTACTCTAATGCTACTACCCAAACTTCTACAAACTCAAACTCAGCTGATATTTAGTCTCATTTGATTAAATAAACAAAGCCAATATATGTAAAGAAGAAATACAATCAATTGGTTCGATCGCAGAATAATATTAAGTAACAACAGATATGATATTATTACTATTATTATTAATCACATGGTGATGATGACAACAGTCATTTCCATCAGAATTTGAACACATATGAGACAAAGACAACAGCGCACTGCAAGATTGTTAAATTTAGCAGTCTTCTTTCTTTCTCTCATTTAGCTTTAACTACACAGCAGTGAGGAAGAAATTAATTAGCCTAATTATACAAAATTGTCTCTTGGGGAGAGTGAAAAAAGATATTTAGTGATCAAACTGTATATATTTGATTGATTTGGTAACTGTGTGAATCCTACATGATGATGGTTATGGCAGTGATAGTGATGACATCATCATCATCATCAACAACATCACTATTTAATGTCCATTTTTCCACCTTAGCATAGTCTAGATGAGTTGTCCAGTTGTGAGACAAGCCAGACCATGTCTTGCTCATACTGGACTGATTTGGGCTTGTTTTCTACAGATGGATACCCTTCCTAACACCAACCACATTTTCAGAACGGACTGGGTGCTTTTTATCATGACACCTACGCGACCATTTTACAGTGTGAGCTGGGTGCTTTTTGACATGACACCTACATGAATACTTTACAGTGTGGACTCAGTGCTTTTAGCCATGACACCTACATGACCACTTTACAGTGTGGACTCGGTGCTTTTTGTCATGACACCTACATGATTTCATTTATTTTACTACAAACAATATTTAGGTACAAAGCCAGCAATTTTATGTGAGAGAAAAACCAATGAAATCAACCTCAGTAATTGACAGGGACATTATTTTATCGATTTCAAAAGGACAATAGACAAAACTATGTTTGTGGTGTATGTGTGTGTGTGTATATATACATATATATATACATATATATATGCCCCCACACCCCCCACCCCCCACCGCAAGGTGGTCGTGGAGGTGCCACGGCAAAAAAAGCACCCAGCCCACACTGTAATGTGGACGTGTAGGCGCCACGAAAAAGCACCCAGCACTCACTGTAAATGAGATTGGTGTTAGGAAAGGCATCCAGCTGTAGAAATCAAGCCAGATCAGTTCCTGTATGAGCAAGGCATGGTCAGCCGACCAGACACTGCACACAACAGGACAACCCGTCTAACCCATGCTAGCGTGGAAGAACGGACGGAAAACGATGATGATGATGATGATATATATATCATTTACCTATTATTTCTTCATAAGTATATTTTAAACTTATAGCCTCGTTTAAATGATTTTTTGTGTGGTTGATTTATGCTGATTGGGAGAAGAAATACTGTATATATTTTATCTAATGATTCTATGGACTTATTTTATATATATATATATATATATATATATATACACACACACACACATACATACAGAAATTGAGAGCTTTTGACAGACTGTAGCATTCACGTGACAGATAGACAAAAAGGCTGTACAGTTATAAAAATGTAGATTGTAAAAAGAAATGTTTAAATACCTCTGTTAAAGCATGGAGCTGACCTTCATGAACACACACACCCATAAATCTATAAGAAGAAACAAATGGAAATTTAAATCATTAAATGAGAAAGATCTCTCATAGATTTTCCTAGTTTTCAAAAAAATCTACTACTCCTCACATCTGTCACTTTCATCCTTCCTATCCACATGACCCAACCATCTCCCCCATAGTAATAATAATAAATTTGAAAACTAAAATCCAAAGAGGGCTCGATAAGGATAAATATATATCAAATATATAAGAACCCTCAGAAGATCCCGTTAAGGGTGAAAGCAGCGATTCTTTGCTTAAACTTTAATCTGTTATTTTAATAAATTAATATATATATATATATATTTATTAAAATAACAGATTAAAGTTTAAGCAAAGAATCGCTGCTTTCACCCTTAATGGGATCTTCTGAGGGTTCTTATATATTTGATATATATTTATCCTTATCGAGCCCTCTTTGGATTTTAGTCTTCAAATTAATATATATATATATAATAACTAGAAATTGATTAACATATAAATAAACATGAATAATCACAGGAGATAATTTTTACAAGTGTGTAACAATATGATCAATCATATTATAAGGTATCTATTTTTGAAGTTCTGGTCAACTTTATTTAGTTACCTACCTAGCTATGTGTGGTTACACACTTGTAAAAATTATCTCCTGTGATTATTCATGTTTATTTATATGTTAATCAATTTCTAGTTATTATAAAATGCTCGGACCTACTCGTTAGAATCTTAGAGCTTATTTTCCGGGTGATATGGCGCATGTCTTTCTGGCATGACGCCCATAATTTTGATTTAGATTAAATTCATTTAATTTATCTTAATTTTGGATATAGATATATATATATTAATTTCATTTCACAACGTTTATAGCTGATTCTATTATCCTCTGCAATTCATTCTTTGTCTTTTTCTCAGCAATACTCCACTCATCCACCTGACCATTCTCATTTCCATTCTTTCCAGCCTTCTCTGCTGCTCCACATTCATCAACCATGTTTCACTCCCATAAATCATGTTACTTCTTAACACACCATTCAGTTCCTGAAATTTCTTCCATGCACATCTTGCTCTATATAGAAATAAAGTGGTTTCTGAAAAGTGAAAACCATACAATTAGGATACAAAATTAACCATTTTGTTACAATATTTATAATGAAAAACATTTTGAAAATAATCAAGAATTATCTGATGTAAACAAAACAAAAGTTCTAACATAAAATTACGATGAAAAGGTTTTAGATAAATATCATTTCAAAAAATTGTTTTGTATCATAGAACCAGGGGCTGTTTCAAGCAGTTTGATATCAAAAGGGTTAAAACTCCATAATGCACAACAGCTGTAAGGTTTAGCTTCTTGAAGTACTGACCATCAGGTCATAAGATCAAACCTTACTATAGCCCTTTTGTTTTGGCCCTGAACAAATACATAACTCTACTTACTCCAGTTTGCCTGCCTGATAAAAACACAGGTTATATCATTTTTACATCCTGGTTAAATAGTTATAGATTTGGGGGAGAGAGGCAGTCAGTTTTCAAAGTAATTTCTACTAAGAAAACATTGTCCTACTTATAAAAGCATGGAAAAACATGTCAACAACAACAAGCATTTTATGGTGAATTTCCCTTGTGAGCCCAATGAGAGGATTAATCATTACAAAATCTTTGTTGAGGCAATGTTTTACAGCTGGATGCCCTTCTTGACAGCAACTGTTTTAGTTACCTCTTGTGAGACACACAAAGATGATGCACCTATTCTAAATTCAATACACATAGCAATATAGAAAAACAAATGTTAAATAGTAATAAAAGAAATTTAAAATTCAGATATATATATTTTTTTATTTTGCTGCTAGACCATTGCATTATATCAAGGGCAGTGGGTTGGCAATGGGGTCAATAAAATAAACTACCAGTAAAGCACTAGAGTTGATTTAACATTAGCATTTACATTATATATACTATTGAATTTTCATAGTAAAGGCTTTATCTCTCATAATTATCTCACATAATATCAAATCTATGAGATTTTAATATTATTTATTTTGAGAACAATACCTTAACATCAGTATGAGTGGCCAGTTATGGCCGGTTTGAACAGAAAGAGGTGAGAGAATTCTGGCCGGATTCAGCCGGTTTAAATTCTAATGGGTTAATCAACTTTTGCCTTCTCTTCAAATTGCTGGCCTTGTGACAAAAATAGAAATTTATATCACACTCATTTTCATTTCAATCTTATAGTGATGGATCCTTCATTGATTTCAACAATGAGCATTTAGTCATTTGATCAACTATTGAGCTGGATGTGTACTGTGAACAGCTGGATAAATTAAATGCAACAGTCTGCCAGAAACATTCAGAACTTGCTAATTAAAAGAGTATTGTCTTTCATCAAGACAATGTCAGACTACACAATGTACAGTAAATGGTGTTAGGAAGGACGTCCAACAGTAGAAAATTAACCAACAAAGGGTTGAGAGGACTCTTCAGTTGTGTCATGGGTTGAACAACATCCTTAGTGTTGGTGTCACAATTAAACACACCCAGTACACTCTGTAAAGTACTGGACAGTAAGTAAGCAACATGCCTTTCCTCCCACCCAACTGCCAGAGAGGTTCATGGCTTCAATTAAGTCCGAACTTGGTTTGTGATGGCCTGCCCAAACCTTGCCAGCATGGAAAAAAAGACATTAGATGATGATGGTGACAATGATGATTGTTGGTTTTGTATAAGTGTGGTGTTTGTTGTCTTTGTATATAAGTGGTGTGTCTACATATGTATGTACATATCGACATATGTACTTACATTTAATTATTTAGACCAAGCACACTTCACTAACAACCCAGCAGCACATTTAAACAAAAAACAAAACTCATGTACAGTTTCTCCTACCAACTACTTGCACAAACACCATCCCTGCATCAATACCATCCTTCCATTACCAACCCTGCACCACAGCTAGCAACATCCTTATCAGCCCTGCACTACCACCAACATCAACCTTGCACTACTACCAACATATGTCCTACACCGCCATCAGCTTTACACCACCACCAACCCTGCACTATCACCTACCCTACACCACCACCACCACTACCAATGCCAGCCTACACCACTACCATTGGCACCACCATTTCAGTGACACAAATTAACTGAAGGTCATTAAAAAAAATAAAACAGTTTATAAAAACATGGTTGACAGTCAACAGTGAAAACAAGAAAAGGGAAAAACAAACAAAACAACCTAGAATAATGTATTTACTAGAGTTTTGTTATTTACTAAAATATAAACAAAACTACTTATATAACAACAACATCAACTGCTCTATATAATATTCTGGTATTTTGGCAATGTTTCAACCTAGATTTTGTGCCTGTTGAACAGAACAAACCAACCAGAAATAGATTAGAATATTAGAATAGGTTACAACCTTTGAACATAAATTAATAAACATCTACCTTGTTTTTACAAGTTGTATGATCAAAAGGCAGAGGTGGACTGGCCCATACAGGCATTTGGGCTGTACCTAGTGGGCTGGCAGAAATGGACTGGCCCATACAGGCATTTGGGCTGTACCTAGTGGGCTGGCAGAGGTGGACTGGCCCATACAGGCATTTGGGCTGTACCTAGTGGGCTGGCAGAGGTGGACTGGACCATACAGGCATTTAGGCTGTACCTAGTGGGCTGGCAGAGGTGGACTGGCCCATACAGGCATTTAGGCTGTACCTAGTGGGCTGGCAGAGGTGGACTGGCCCATACAGGCATTTGGGCTGTACCTAGTGGGCTGGCAGAGGTGGACTGGCCCATACAGGCATTTGGGCTGTACCTAGTGGGCTGGCAGAGGTGGACTGGCCCATACAGGCATTTGGGCTGTACCTAGTGGGCTGGCAGAGGTGGACTGGCCCATACAGGCATTTGGGCTGTACCTAGTAGGCTGGTTGAGGTGGACTGGCCCATACAGGCATTTGGGCTGTACCTAGTAGGCTGGTTGAGGTGGACTGGCCCATACAGGCATTTGGGCTGTACCTAGTGGGCTGGTTGAGGTGGACTGGCCCATACAGGCATTTGGGCTGTACCTAGTGGGCTGGCAGAGGCAGACTGGACCATACAGGCATTTAGGCTGTACTTAGTGGGTTGGCTGAAGTGACTGGCCCATACAGGCATTTGGGCTGTACCTAGTAGGCTGGTTGAGGTGGACTGGCCCATACAGGCATTTGGGCTGTACCTAGTGGGCTGGCAGAGGCAGACTGGACCATACAGGCATTTAGGCTGTACTTAGTGGGTTGGCTGAAGTGACTGGCCCATACAGGCATTTGGGCTGTACCTAGTAGGCTGGTTGAGGTGGCTGGCCTATACAGGCATTTGGGCTGTACCTAGTGGGCTGGGTGAAAAACCAGCTAAAAATATGCCCCCAAAACCCTGAAGTCATAGCTGCTGCACAAAAATTGAAATCAAAATGGAATGCACCATAGTCGAATAGTGAAAACATGCCTCTGGCCCTTGACAATCACAGTCACTTGACAAACACTGAGCAATGAAAACATGTAGCTGGGCTTTGACAGTCACTTAGTATCACCTTAGATGAACAGTGAAAACATGCTTCAGACTCTCAGTAGTTCCTTAGTTAGTGTCATATTAACTGAGTAATGGAAACATGCCTCTGGCTCTCAGTAGTCACTTCGTCAGGGTCTCCTTAACTGAGCAATGAAAACATACTGTGTTATGCTTATAATGCTCTTAGGAAACACATGCTCATATACATCAACAATATGCTGCGTTACCATGGCGTACATAGTAAAATCAATACCCTTACTTTGGGAACAAACCTTGTACACATCAGAACACTATTTTTCAATGTTTAACCCATTTGATGTCAAATAACCTAAAGCCACACATGGTTCTATCATACAAAATGCTTATTTTTAAGTGTTTACATTTCTCTTAAAACCTTCCACCATAATTTTATGTAAGAAACTTTGTTAACCCTTTAGCATTTAAACCAGCTGTATCCAGCCAGAATTCTCTCACTTTCTGTTTAAAACAGCCCTAACTGGCCACTTATACTGTCATTAAGGTATTGTTCTCAAAATAAACAATATCAAAATCTCATAGATTCGATATTATGTGAGATTGTTTACTGTGAAAATACAATAATAAATATAGAGTAATGTAAATGGTAAAGGGTTAAGTTATGCTCTAAACACCAGCTTCATGAGGGTTTCTGATTTAGGCACATGGCCAACAATTTGGGAAGAGGGGAAAGTCGATTAAATCGACCCCAGTGTGTTACAGCTTAATAATGAGAAAGTTTGTTATATTACTAAATCCCTCTAAATTCTTGATTATTTTCAAAATTATTTGAAAACCACAGGCAGTGTCTTTCATTAGAAATATGACAATAAAATGGTTAAGAGCTTATATTTATCTAAAACATTCCACCATAATTTTCTGTAAGAACCTTTGTTAAGTTATGTTCCAAACACCAGTTTAACAATTAGGAAGTTTATCATAATCCCTCCAAATTCTTGGTTATTTTCAAAATTATTCAAAAATTATAAAGTGTTTTTATTAGAAATATGATAAAAATGTATTCTGGTAAACAGATACAGCAATGTGTAAGCACAGGAATACAAACTACCTATTTCTTTAGCTGCTTGTTTATAAGTCTATGACCCTAACTACTAAGTCATCCATGCTTTCTTAAAGGTGTTGGTAAAATACTTAATGCAAAAATTAGATTCCTCATGTATTCTATATAGTTTTTTTCTGCCAGCAACTTGGCATTTGTATTTTGAGAAGAAATGTAAAAGTCATTGTGTTCTCTCACTATTCTTTATTTAGTTTTAGAAGGAATGGTGGGGGAATTACATTGGTGCTTCTCACCAACAATCGTCATTGATCTTTCTTATAAAATGATGTTAACCATGATTTCACTGATATTAATCAGAACTTCCCATATATGCTTTTTTGTTACCTTATTTCTAATGACAATCACTGCCTATGATTTTCAAATCTTTTTGAAAATAATCAAGAATTTGGGTGGATTTAATAATATAAACTAACTTTCTTGTCATTAATCTAGGATTAGGAAAATATCTTAATAAAGCTGTTTATATAAAACTAGCAGAGGTACCCGGTAATGCCCAGGTATTTTATGAAAATAATATATTTTGGCACATATTATAAAATATTTGACTGATAAAATAGGATTACTGTATTTTCACTGAAGTATGAATTATAGCAGAATTTTCATTGACACTTGTTCAATGCAAATCATCTAAATAAAAATATTAGTTTTGTCCAGTGGTGTTTTTTTGAATACTACTCCCTTTTATAGTCAGCATATATAATGCTTCGCTCATAGATAAATCCTTAGGTATGTTGTCAATATGATCAACTAAATCCTTTTCAGGTGGTGCTCCAACATGGCCACAGTCTAATGACTAAAACTAGTAAAAAGAATAACAGAAATAAAATATATATAATTACAACTAATCTCTGAATTGGGATTGAACCAGCTGGAGTTGTGCACAACACACAGTCAATCCATACAAGTTAGTCTATCTTTTACAATCTTCCCTGGGGTTTATTAAAGCAGTCTTTACAGATCTGATCACTGATCACCTGCTGTTCCATTGATGGAGCAGTAAAAGGCTGCTGGAAATGTCTTCTATTTCTTAACTAAGACTTTCTGGTTTAATGTGAGGGGAAGGAGGTGGTATGGAAGTATGGAGATATAGAACAGGGAAGATGGGGAAAGGCGGAAATGATGTAGAGAGAAGAGGAGAGGGAGAAAGAGAGGGGGACAAGAGGAGAGAGAGAGAGAGAAAGAAAGAAATATGAATGTGAAAAGAGCACAGAAAACATGAAAAGTAAAGAAAACAAAAGAAAGAAAGAAAGAAATGAAGGCAAAGTGTGAAAGAAAAAAAGAGAGAAGCAACCGATATGTGTAAAGAAGGTAGAAAGAGAAAGATGAATAGAAATGGAGAGAAGTAAAAATAGGGAGAGAGGGAAAAGAAGGAAGATAAAGAAAAATTGGTGATTATTAACCCTTTTGTTAATAAACTGCCTGAAATCGACCCCTTGATTCTATGAAATAAAACTATTTTTTTATTTTTAAATGACATAGACAGTGTCTTTCATTTAAAATATGGTAAGGAAAGGGTTAATGACATAGGCAGTGTCATTAAAAATATGGTCAGAAAAGAGTTAATGACATAGGCAGTGTCTTTCATTAGAAATATGGCAATGAAAGGGTTAATGACATAAGCAGTGTCTTTCATTAGAAATATGGCAATGAAAGGGTTAAAGGTATATGTAATGTCTTTCATTAGAAATATGGCAATGAAAGGGTTAAAGGCATATGTAATGTCTTTCATTAGAAATATGGCAATGAAAGGGTTAAAGGTATATGTAATGTCTTTCATTAGAAATATAGTAATGAAAGGGTTAAAGGCATATGTAATGTCTTTCATTAGAAATATGGCAATGAAAGGGTTAAAGGCATATGTAATGTCTTTCATTAGAAATATGGCAATGAAAGGGTTAAAGGCATATGTAATGTCTTTCATTAGAAATATAGTAATGAAAGGGTTAAAGGCATATGTAATGTCTTTCATTAGAAATATGGCAATGAAAGGGTTAAAGGCATATGTAATGTCTTTCATTAGAAATATAGTAATGAAAGGGTTAAAGGCATATGTAATGTCTTTCATTAGAAATATGGCAATGAAAGGGTTAAAGGCATATGTAATGTCTTTCATTAGAAATATAGTAATGAAAGGGTTAAAGGCATATGTAATGTCTTTCATTAGAAATATAGTAATGAAAGGGTTAAAGGCATATGTAATGTCTTTCATTAGAAATATGGCAATGAAAGGGTTAAAGGCATATGTAATGTCTTTCATTAGAAATATAGTAATGAAAGGGTTAAAGGCATATGTAATGTCTTTCATTAGAAATATAGTAATGAAAGGGTTAAAGGCGTATGTAATGTCTTTCATTAGAAATATAGTAATGAAAGGGTTAAAGGCATATGTAATGTCTTTCATTAGAAATATGGCAATGAAAGGGTTAAAGGTATATGTAATGTCTTTCATTAGAAATATAGTAATGAAAGGGTTAAAGGCATATGTAATGTCTTTCATTAGAAATATGGCAATGAAAGGGTTAAAGGCATATGTAATGTCTTTCATTAGAAATATAGTAATGAAAGGGTTAAAGGCATATGTAATGTCTTTCATTAGAAATATAGTAATGAAAGGGTTAAAGGCATATGTAATGTCTTTCATTAGAAATATGGCAATGAAAGGGTTAAAGGCATATGTAATGTATTTCATTAGAAATATAGTAATGAAAGGGTTAAAGGCATATGTAATGTCTTTCATTAGAAATATAGTAATGAAAGGGTTAAAGGCATATGTAATGTCTTTCATTAGAAATATAGTAATGAAAGGGTTAAAGGCATATGTAATGTCTTTCATTAGAAATATAGCAATGAAAGGGTTAAAGGCATATGTAATGTCTTTCATTAGAAATATGGCAATGAAAGGGTTAAAGGCATATGTAATGTATTTCATTAGAAATATAGTAATGAAAGGGTTAAAGGCATATGTAATGTCTTTCATTAGAAATATAGTAATGAAAGGGTTAAAGGCATATGTAATGTCTTTCATTAGAAATATAGTAATGAAAGGGTTAAAGGCATATGTAATGTCTTTCATTAGAAATATAGCAATGAAAGGGTTAAAGGCATATGTAATGTCTTTCATTAGAAATATGGCAATGAAAGGGTTAAAGGCATATGTAATGTATTTCATTAGAAATATAGTAATGAAAGGGTTAAAGGCATATGTAATGTCTTTCATTAGAAATATAGTAATGAAAGGGTTAAAGGCATATGTAATGTCTTTCATTAGAAATATAGTAATGAAAGGGTTAAAGGCATATGTAATGTCTTTCATTAGAAATATAGCAATGAAAGGGTTAAAGGCATATGTAATGTCTTTCATTAGAAATATGGCAATGAAAGGGTTAAAGGCATATGTAATGTCTTTCATTAGAAATATAGCAATGAAAGGGTTAAAGGCATATGTAATGTCTTTCATTAGAAATATAGCAATGAAAGGGTTAAAGGCATATGTAATGACTTTCATTAGAAATATGGCAATGAAAGGGTTAAAGGCATATGTAATGTCTTTCATTAGAAATATGGCAATGAAAGGGTTAAAGGCATATGTAATGTATTTCATTAGAAATATAGTAATGAAAGGGTTAAAGGCATATGTAATGTCTTTCATTAGAAATATAGTAATGAAAGGGTTAAAGGCATATGTAATGTCTTTCATTAGAAATATAGCAATGAAAGGGTTAAAGGCATATGTAATGTCTTTCATTAGAAATATGGCAATGAAAGGGTTAAAGGCATATGTAATGTCTTTCATTAGAAATATAGCAATGAAAGGGTTAAAGGCATATGTAATGTCTTTCATTAGAAATATAGTAATGAAAGGGTTAAAGGCATATGTAATGTCTTTCATTAGAAATATGGCAATGAAAGGGTTAAAGGCATATGTAATGTCTTTCATTAGAAATATAGCAATGAAAGGGTTAAAGGCATATGTAATGTCTTTCATTAGAAATATAGCAATGAAAGGGTTAAAGGCATATGTAATGTCTTTCATTAGAAATATGGCAATGAAAGGGTTAAAGGCATATGTAATGTCTTTCATTAGAAATATGGCAATGAAAGGGTTAAAGGCATATGTAATGTCTTTCATTAGAAATATAGTAATGAAAGGGTTAAAGGCATATGTAATGTCTTTCATTAGAAATATGGCAATGAAAGGGTTAAAAAGACAAAGATGATGGTGGTGGTAACATTTATTATGATTATTCTGGAAGTGATAGATGATGCCTATATCAATAGTAGCGGTGGTGGAAAAAATGGTATTGGTTCTGTAGTGTGTATCAGATGTTTGACAGAGATGGTAATGGAGGGAAATGTTTCTGCTGCTGATGGTGGAGAGGAGTGAGAGAGTAAAAATCATTATCCTTATAAAAGCAATATAAATTATGATTACAATTACACACCCAATCACGCAAATCCTGGATTAGCTTATAAGCCAGTAGAAAAATTAAAATTTTTAATCTTGATAGATTTCTGTTATACATATCTATATACATTTTATTGTCTTCGGCCATGAAAAGAGCAGGGCAACATCTCTAGTGTCGGTACTACAATAAAAGTAAAGTAGTTAACAATAAAACATTGACAATATTGGATACAGAGAGCTTTTTAGTCATGTTGAAGACATGACAACCTCTCTGTACTGGAGTCATGATAAAATGTACACAGTAAAATGTCAGGATGGGCATCCATGCTGGACTAATGAATAAATTATTATTAATACTGCACTGTATCTGTGGAAAAAGATATTTCACTTTCAACCCCTGCAGGTGAAATATTATATCCTCCCACTGGACTGGAAAATACAATTGGAAATCATTGATGTTGATCTAATCTTTCTTGTATTGCAATATGAAGAAGTCTTTAGTGTTTTTTTTTAAATATCATGAGGAAATCATTAATGCTGATGTATTCTTTCTAGTATCACAATATGAACATGAAGTCTTAACTGAGTTTTTTAATATTAAATGAGTGATAGAAATATCAACATCATTTTGATGTCCACGTTTCTATGTTGGCATGTGTTAGACAAAACTTTTCAAGATAGAATTCTACAGCTGGATACTCTTCTCTACACCAACCTTTACTTGTTTTTAAGTAAGGTACTCATCTTCACACATTGCACCTCTGGACATAATAAATATCACTGCCTGCACAAGCAGCAACAAGTATATAGCACATGCAGTTAAAGTAAAGTGGTTGTATAGGTGCCATGACAAAAAGCACCCAGTTCACACTGTAAAGTGGTTGTGTAGGTGACATGACAAAAAGCACCCAGTACTCACTGTCAATGAGGTTGGCATCCAGCTGTAGAAACCAAGCCCAAATCAGTTCTGCATGAGCAAGATATGGTCACCTGACCTAGCATTGCCCACAACAAGACAACTCGTCTAACCCATGCTAGCATGGAAAAATGGACGTAAAATGATGATGATGATGCAGACAAACACACATACCATCATCACTGTTTACTGTCTATTTTCCATGCTTGTATGGGTTAGACAAGCTGTCATGTACTGAGGTTAGACTGGTCAGGTGACAACATCTTGCTTTACCATTTTTGGTTTGGTTTTTACAGCTGGATACCCTTCCTCCTTCCTAATGTGGAGGCATGTCGCCTAATGGTAAGGGTGTTGGACTTATAATCACAATGCCATGAGTTCGATTCCTGGACTGGCTTGTGTATTGTGGTGTTCTTGATCAAAACACTTCATTTCACGTTGCTCTAGTATAATCAGCAGAAAATGGGTACTAGTAATAGCTGGGGGTTTAACCCTGTGATGGACTGGCATCCTGTCCAGGAGGGAGTCTTGTACTCTCAGTCGCTTAACGCCACGGAAACCAGGATAAGCACCTGATGAGCCTTTGGGCTCAAGGAAGACTTCAGACTCTTCCTAATGCCAACCAATTACCAACGTGTACTGGGAGCATTTTATTGTGACTCTGGTACTACCACCTTACAAGTTGGGCAGAGTGCTTTTTGTCATAACACAAGCACTACCACATTACAGTACAATTTGGATACTTTTCATTGTGGCACCAGCATTATAGAGGGCTTCTGTACAGTTCCTATCTCCCAATTTCACTCCTATTGCACCAGTCAGCTCATGGCTATATATATAAAGTAAGAGACACTTGAAATGCCATTCAGTGGGATAGAACACAAAGCTACATGGTTGTGAATCAATCTTCTTAACCACACAGTCTGCACCTAATAATGAATGCTAACTGAGAATATTTAACCCTTTAGCATTTATATTACTCTATTGTATTTTTGTGGTAAAGGCTTTATCTCACATAATATCGAATCTACAAGATTTTGATGTTATTTATTTTCAGAACAATACCTTAACGTAAGTATGAGCGGCCAGTTACAGCCAGTTTGAACAGAAAGAGGTGAGAGAATTCTGGCTGGATACAACTGGTTTAAATGCTGAAGGGTTAAATGGAATCAAAATATATTTACTTGAGTATGTTTGGATGTGAAAGTCTATTCATCAGCTGTACTTCCCTCAACATATTTGGACGGTTGCTGGAACAGGTGTTCATTTTCAACACCATCACCTTGCCAGTTGTTCTATGTGCAACCTAGATGAAAAAAATCAAAAGGGAGGATTAATCAACTATTATAATAATAATGAAAATTATTGTGTACAGTCTCAGGTGCACTACAACTCATCAAAGGTGTATGTATAGAACATAGAATAATGTAAAAATGTTAGGAAAGTGACACAGTGTCTGTGTCATGATATACACACAGATACGTGCATGCGTATGTATGGAGGGAGAATATCAGGTGTAGTGTTGGCGAATTTCGGGAAGCATGGAAATTTTGAAGGATGCAGTGTCTTGACAGCTAACAACTGATGCAGGTAGTTTGTTCCATGCTTCAGCAACTCTGAACATGAAAAAATGTTCCCGAAAG
>CAXHJY010001044.1:0-7500 GCA_964016885.1 Eledone cirrhosa
AACGCGTAGATTACTTCCCTTGCTTTTATCGAGAATCTAATTGTACATACGTGACGTATTCTATTCTATAGCGATTAGGTCTTCAAAATGTTTATTATAAACATACAGAATATTTTCGAATATTCTATGTCTATATTCACATTATATATCGCTATTTCAGAGCATTTATTCCAATTTCTAATTTCTGCCGACCGGCAACCGCTCTTTCAAACCAGTTTCCTGTACACAGCTAAGTTATTCTATAAGTCTCTAGCTGTGTCATTCTCGATAAAAGCACTGGATATGTAGTCCTGATGATTTCTAACAAGAATGAAACGCGTAGATTACTTCCCTTGCTTTTATCGAGAATCTAATTGTAATACGTGACGTATTCTATTCTATAGCGATTAGGTCTTCAAAATGTTTATTATAAACATACAGAATATTTTCGAATATTCTTATGTCTATATTCACATATATATCGCTATTTCAGAGCATTTATTCCAATTTCTAATTTCTGCCGGACCGGCAAACGCTCTTTCAAACCAGTTCCTGTACACAGCTAAGTATTCTATAAGTCTCTAGCTGTGTCATTCTCGATAAAAGCACTGGATATGTAGTCCTGATGATTTCTAACAAGATGAAACGCGTAGATTACTTCCCTTGCTTTTATCGAGAATCTAATTGTAATACGTGACGTATTCTATTCTATAGCGATTAGGTCTTCAAAATGTTTATTATAAACATACAGAATATTTTCGATATTCTATGTCTATATTCACATATATATCGCTATTTCAGAGCATTTATTCCAATTTCTAATTTCTGCCGGACCGGCAACCGCTCTTTCAAACCAGTTCCTGTACACAGCTAAGTATTCTATAAGTCTCTAGCTGTGTCATTCTCGATAAAAGCCACTGGATATGTAGTCCTGTGATTTCTAACAAGAATGAAACGCGTAGATTACTTCCCTTGCTTTTATCGAGAATCTAATTGTAATACGTGACGTATTCTATTCTATAGCGATTAGGTCTTCAAAATGTTTATTATAAACATACAGAATATTTTCGAATATTCTATGTCTATATTCACATATATATCGCTATTTCAGAGCATTTATTCCCAATTTCTAATGGCTTTCTCGACCGCAAAGTCTAAGTTCTTAGAACAGACCTGGATCTGATTCTAAGAACGCGATTACTCCCTTTTATCGAGAATCTAATTGTAATACGTGACGTTTCTATCTATAGCGATTAGGTCTTTAGTAAAAACATACAGAATATTTTCGAATATTCTATGTCCTATATTCACATATATATCGCTATTTTTCAGAGCATTTATTCCAATTTCTAATTTCATGCGGACCGGCAACCGCTCTTTCACAACCAGTTCCTGTACACAGCTAAGTATTCTATAAGTCTCTAGCTGTGTCATTCTCGATAAAAGCACTGGATATGTAGTCCTGATGATTTCTAACAAGAATGAAACGCGTAGATTACTTCCCTTGCTTTTATCGAGAATCTAATTGTAATACGTGACGTATTCTATTCTATAGCGATTAGGTCTTCAAAATGTTTATTATAAACATACAGAATATTTTCGAATATTCTATGTCTATATTCACATATATATCGCTATTTCAGAGCATTTATTCCAATTTCTAATTTCTGCCGGACCGGCAACCGCTCTTTCAAACCAGTTCCTGTACACAGCTAAGTATTCTATAAGTCTCTAGCTGTGTCATTCTCGATAAAAGCACTGGATATGTAGTCCCTGATGATTTCTAACAAGAATGAAACGCGTAGATTACTTCCCTTGCTTTTATCGAGAATCTAATTGTAATACGTGACGTATTCTATTCTATAGCGATTAGGTCTTCAAAATGTTTATTATAAACATACAGAATATTTTCGAATATTCTATGTCTATATTCACATATATATCGCTATTTCAGAGCATTTATTCCAATTTCTAATTTCTGCCGGACCGGCAACCGCTCTTTCAAACCAGTTCCTGTACACAGCTAAGTATTCTATAAGTCTCTAGCTGTGTCATTCTCGATAAAAGCACTGGATATGTAGTCCTGATGATTTCTAACAAGAATGAAACGCGTAGATTACTTCCCTTGCTTTTATCGAGAATCTAATTGTAATACGTGACGTATTCTATTCTACAGCGATTAGGTCTTCAAAATGTTTATTATAAACATACAGAATATTTTCGAATATTCTATGTCTATATTCACATATATATCGCTATTTCAGAGCATTTATTTCCAATTTCTTATATATATATATATATATATTGTGTTTGTGGGTGGGTGTTTGTTATGTATATGCTACAAATATATACACATATACCTCAATATATAGAGTTTTCTGTGTGTATGTTCTATCAGGGTGAGGCGTGTGTATAAATATATCTATATATATAAATATGTATATCTGTCAGGGCGTGGTGTGTCTATATACATATCTTACTATATATAATATATATATATATATATATATATATATATATATATATATATATACTATCTATAGTGATATAGGTATAATGTCTGGATGTGTCGCGTATATACATAGATCTCACTATATATATATATAAAGTATATATATATATATATATATACACATATCACTATATATATATATATATATATATATATGTGTCTGGATATGTCGTGTCTATACATGTAGTTTCAAGTGTTTTTCTACATGTTCTTATGATAATTGTAATTTCATTAAAATCTCAATATCGATGTTAAAAACTATAGTGCAATACTTACATTTCAAAATGTCTCTTCTTTTATCTTATCTGACTTATTGAATGTGTCCACATCCTCTCTTAGATATATAGACGCATAATACCTCTCTCTCTCTCTCATCTCTCTCTCTCTCTCTCTCTCTCTCTCTCTCTCTCTCTCTCTCTCTCTCATCTCCTCTCTCCTCTCTCTCTCTCTCTCTCTCTCTCTACTTCTCTCTCTCTCTCTCTCTCTCTCTCTCTCTCTCTCTATATATATATACACACACAGATATATGGTCACATGCATATCTCCACACACACACAGATATCTATAGCTATCTATCTATATATATATGTGTTTCGGTATTTACACATAAAGAGAAGGGATGTTGCTATAAGATCCCATAGAAGAAACAACTGTCTCTCTCTCTCTCTCTCCCACTCTATCTAACTATCTATCTATCTATCTATCTATCTATGTATAATATCTACCTATCTATTTATCTATCTGTATTTAACAATATATCTATATTCGAACAATAACTCATACAAGGCTGTCATCCGTTTTCTTCTCTTTTCACTCTTTATCTGTCTATTTATTTATTTCTTCATTCTATCTTCTGATGAATGTCTCTCTCCGAAACACACAACAAAAAATTATAATTCACCATTTGGCGTCAACTGTCATATTTCTCCTGCCAATCGTCTACAGAAACTAAATATAAGGTCACCAATAAACTAATTTTTTATGAATGTATTTTGTTGACAATGTATTTTATTAATGTAGTTTGGTGGCAAAACATCTTCGTTTCAAACATGCAGTATATTTGATGTACCAGACAGAGAAATTTGCTGAAATTTTGAGTTTAAAGATATTTTCTCGAGCTTTTTAAAATCTATATTTTGTATTCATTTGTCAATGTGTTTTCAATCCTAGAAATATATTGTTGTATGTGTATTGGTGTTTCATTTTCAGAAACAGATTGCAATGTTTTTAAAAGTTATCGTTTGATTTTCTAAAAAGAAAATATTATTATACACATGTTTCTGAGATAAGATTATATTTGTTTTCAAACACGAATTCTCTTCGATCATGTCTAACAAAAATAGAAATATAAGTATATTTCATTTCAGGAAATCTTGACACTCACAGAACCAAAATGAAAATATCTACGTAAATAGAACATTTCTTTTACTATGTTCTTCGAGAACCATTCGTTAATCAATCAACTCTTTCGACATTTCAATATAGGTCTAAATTATTTAATCTTGTTTTTACAGAAATAAATGGTTTTTATGATATATATATATATATATATATATATATATATATATATATGCCTATATATATATATATATATTTACATGACTCTAAAAGTTATACCTAAGTCAATATATATATATATGCATATGCGATCGTTAGATATAACATTGAGTTAGGTATAACTCTTAGATGGTAGTTCGAGTCATGTAAATATACCAATAATGACATTAAGAACTGTGTGGAATGCTGTTGTAGTTATTGCATTTATTGATTTCCTTTATGATTGGATTTGTGGAGAGTTTGCTCTTGCAGAAGAACATCGTGTATGCGTGTGTATATATATATATATATATATGCATGTGGGTGTGTGCATATATACGTGCGTTTGTCTGTGTATATATATATTGTGCGTGTGTGCATATGTTCATATCATTCGGTGATGTTTATCTGCGAGAATCTAAAAATTGGTGTAAAACAATAAACCCCTGCCTTCAACCCACCTCTTTCCTCACCTGATATTCTCAGGTCTTAGGTATCAATATAAACTAATTTTAGTGATTCTATATGAAGACAGAAGAAATATGGTAGATAAGGACCTAATTAAATGTATGCAACATTTTCCTTAGTCTTCAACTTCCCTCATATAAAATGTCTGTTCCTTTCCTTCGTTTCTACTTGAACAACTTCGATGTTAATCCTTGTTTTTGTTTCAGAAATCAAACGTAACTCTGGCAAACAAACATCCGAACTGAACCTCACTCCATCCCTATCTCCTCCTCCGCCACGTCTGCACTCCTTTATCCTCCTCCCCCTCCACTTCCCCATCAATATCCCCTCTTCTGCTCCACACGATGTCCTCCTCCTCTCCTCTAGTTCTCCATACCTGTCTCTTTTTTCTCCACTCATTTTTACTCCCCTTCTCTCTCTTCATGTCTGTCTTTCCCTCTTACTCCCCCTTTACATTCTCACCGAATCTCTCCCCGCCCCTCTTATCTTTAAAGTGATTAACTCTACCTTCCCACAAGTTTTATTAATGTTAATAAGGGAAACAAATATTCCTCCAAATGGAATATCTATATTAAGATAAGACGTGTGTTAAGATAAGACGTGTGTTAAGATAAGACGTGTGTTAAGATAAGACGTGTGTTAAGATAAGATGTGGAAACAAAGAAAATCTGTGTAGAAAATAATTACAGAAAAAAGGCAAATATTTTACTAAATATTAGTAATAATAATAACAATAACGATAGTAATAATAATAATAATAATAATAAGGGTATACCTGCTAATTGATATGTCCGTTCCAATAGACAAGAATGTATCTATAAAAACATTTGAAAAATTGAGCAAGTATAAGGACCTGGAGATAGAAATTAGAAAAATGTGGAAATTGAGAACTAAAACAATACCAGTGGTTGTAGGTGCTCTAGGAATGATACCTAAGGGGTCTAATGATTACTTATCGCAAATCCCAGGAAACCCGCGTATAGGAGAAATGCAAAAGATAGTACTAATGGGAACTGCCCATATACTAAGGTAGATTCTGTCAATATAAGTACATCACAAGTTTAAACACCTAAAGATGCATGTGTGTGTATGTATGTTATTTCTTGAACATGGCGGACCTTGTTGTCTCTTGAGGTCACTGGTTATGACTTGGTGATAACTCGTATGAACATAAAGCAAGATAAATGCAAATAATAATAATAATAATAATAGTAATAATAATAATAATGATAATGATGATTTCTTTATTGGCCACAAGATAATAATTGTTTCTACTTTAGGCACAAGGCCAGCAATTACCCAGTGCATTACTGGTACTTTATTTTATCAAGATAATAATTGTTTCTACTTTAGGCAAAAGGCCAGCAATTACCCAGTGTATTACTGGTACTTTATTTTATCGATCCCGTAAGGATGAAAGGCAAAGTCAACCTCGGCCGGATTTGAACTCAGATCGTAAAGGGACGTAACTATGCTGGAAGGCATGGCGTCCGACCCTCTACCCATACTGCCAATCCACCGCCTTTTATCAAGATAATAATAACAGACATTATATGAAGTAGAGAATAATTTAAAAAAAAGACCAACGTAACGTCAGAGAAGAAGAGTAGTGAGAAATAGAATTAATCAATGACGTGATAGAAAACAATCTTATGAAAAATAGAAGGTTTGAGTGAGAGATAGACATATAGATATATCTGGAGAGATAGGGAGATGGGGAGACAGATAGATAGATGAGGAGACAGAGAGGTGGAGAGATAGACATAGAGATAGATAGATAGACAGATAGATAGATGAGGAGACAGATAGGTGGAGAGATAGATAGGTGGAGAGATAGATAGATAGATACATATATAGTTAGATGGATAGATAGATAGAGATGAATAGAAACATATATAGTTAGATAGATATCTAGAGAGAGGGAAAGAGTGAGAGAGTGAGAGATCTGGGATGAGATGTTGAAAGAATTATTTTAATTTAAATCTTTTTGTTCAATGATTGTAATTTTTCTTTTTATAAAATACTTTTCAACATAAATATTTAATGTATTTCGTTCGCTCGATCCTTCCACGCATTACTTCACATCACGTCATATATATATATATATATATATATATATAATCTGTTTGTGCATGTGTGTGTTTGTATATGTACACATGTAAACACATATATATACTTTTGTATTACCATGTGTGGGTTTGTGTGTGTGTGTATATATATGTATATATATATATATATATATATACACATAAAAAAATATTATATATATATATATGCACACACAAATATATATATATATATATATTTGTCTGTGTCTGTGTGTGTGTCACTCTGTATGTGTGTGATCCTACTTTTTCGTTCGTTTATTTATTTTCAACAACATATCTTCGAATTTCATGTCTGACACCAATGTCTCGTTCCTTTCCTGCCAGCAAACAATTTTATGGCGTTATGGCTCTCTTTAATTCGAATTATTGTCTCAAACAAATTTCTTTGTTCTGTCATAGCTTTTACCATAGCACCGTTTTGGCTGTCATGTCTTTGACAACAAGATTACCGTCTCCTTCATGATACTACCTGCTTCCTTAAGTTCGCTTAATTACCGAAATCTCATTAACTTTGTATACATATTTACTCGTCCACCATTTCCTTTTAACTCTTCCAATTCCTGACTCCGTAACAAAAAAAAAACATGTGATGGTGGTGGTGATGGTGGTGGTGGTGGTGATGATGGTGGCGATAGTGGAGATGATGGTGATGGTGATGGGGTGGTGATGTGATGATGTTGGTGATGGTGGTGTCGATGGTGTCGATGGTGTTGATGGTGGTGATGGTGTTGATGGTGATGATGGTGGTGATGGGGTGGTGATGATAGTGATGATGGTGGTGATGATGGTGGTGATGGTGGTGATGGTGGTGATGGTGGTGGTTATGGGGTGGCGATGGTGGTGGTGCTGGGGTGGTGATGATTGTGATGTGGCGATGGTGGTGATGGTGGCGATGGT
>CAXHJY010001044.1:12500-17500 GCA_964016885.1 Eledone cirrhosa
ACTTTAGCTGTATTTCTATCTACACGATTATAAACCTTCTAAAAAAACTATAGCGTTCAGAGGCTCGTTGGTGTAATGACTAAACTCAGCCTGCCAGCATTCTCAGCTGTTATTTATAGTTAAAGAATCGATCGACACTATCACAGACGTCCTTCATTTACCGAGTGAGGTGCAGATTGACAAATCGGACCAGGGAAACAATGTTTCCATCGATATTTCCATTTCTGATAATATCTACGGTTCGCAACTACATATTTATATTTAACAACTATTATTATAGTTTTGTGTGGTGGATTGGCAGTATCGGTAGAGGGTCTGACGCCATGTTTTGATGCATAGAGTTACGGCCCTTACCATTCTGAGTTCAAATCCCGCCGAGGTTAATTTTGCTTTTCATCCTTACGGGGTCGATAAAATAAAGTACCAGTAATACACTAGGATAATTGCTGGCCTTGTGCCAAAAGTAGAAACAATTATTATAGTTTTCTGCACTGTCACGAACATATCTTCAAATTCCGAATTTACCCCAAATGCTTGGTGAAAGCTATTTCTAAATATTGACGTTAGAATAAAGAGGAACTGTTTCCCTATTGATGGATATGTACTCTGGGAATATCCAGCAGTCTATCTCTACAGTATTCATCACTGTGTAGTGACGTCTATATCATGTTCTCTCTTGTATATCGGCAGATGTTACACAATTTCAATTTATTTCTTCTCACGAAACCAAATATATTTCTGCCTGTTGCAGCCAACAAATAGAAAGAGAAAAAAACAACAACGAAAACAAAACAAAGGAAAACCTAGAACATACATACACACAGAGAATATAAAATAGTAATACACATAGCACCTACACACATATACATACGCGTGCACATACACATACAGACGCCCAAATATATACATACACATACATGTACATACATGCATATATATACATGCATATATATATATATATATATATATATATATATATACATATATATATATATATACACATGTATATATATATATATATATATATATATGCATTCATACATACACATACATACATATATACATATATGTACATACATGCATATATATATATATATATATATATATATATATATATATATATATATATATACGTGTGTGTATGTGTGTTGAGATAAATAAAATAAAACAAAATAGGAAGGCATATCAGTAGTGGTTGTTATGTAATATAAGATGATATATATATTTCAGAATGACATGTGAAATATTTAGAGAGAATCGATGTATCAAAATATTTCCCTCTCTGTCTTCAATGTTCCTCTAACGTACAGGTCCTCGGCTCTCTTAAAACTTCTCATTATACAGACTTATTCCAAATTATTTCTTACTGACCTGTTGGCATATACTCTTAATTCACAGATGCCGCAACAAAACACATGCAAATCAAACTGGATTGTGTATATATATATATATATATATATATATATATATATATATATATATATATATATATATATATATATATATATATTTCGTTTCTGAATTTGTTTAGCAAGATTCTTTATCTGAAAACGTGTGTTGAAACCGATATTGTCATACTTTGGGAGGGTCATGTTGCCAATAAGAAACACAGGCACAGTTGCTTTCACTCCAATTTATAATAAATTAAATTTATAAATTTAAGAATTTATAAATTTCCGGTTGGTTGGTTGGTTCCACAACCAGACGATTGTTCATATATTGTCAAAGTTCTTTCACCATCTTGGCGTAGGACAGAACAAAGGAGAGGCACAAACACAAACAAAAGAATCCCCAGTCACTGAAAAGGTCACAGAATCTGTGACGAAAGAACTTTGACAATATATGAACAATCGTCTGGTTGTGGAACCAACCAACCAACCAACCGGAAATTTATAAATTCTTAAATTTATAAATTTAATTTATCATAAATTGGAGTGAAAGCAACTGGTGCGTGTGTTTCTTATTGGCAACATGACCCTCCCAAAGTATAACAATATATATATATATATATAACGTTTCGACGGCTATTTCTAGACTAGAAATAGCCGTTGAAACGGCTTGAGCTCTGCCATCGGGGTCATACTTTTTCCTATATATATATATAGTTATACTTGGGGAGGGCCATATTGCCAGAAATAATAACAGAACATATTCACTGTTTGGTCTGGGTTGGATTTCGCTTCTGCATCTTTTAAATATTCATAGTTAAATTATTTGGCAATCAATGTTTATCATTGATTGACCAACGGTTAAAAATACAGATATAAATAAATATATATAATCTATCAAAGTTCTATATATATAAATGTTGATATAGATTTACACACAGACGCATGTAAACACACGCATACACGCACACAAATATATATTTAACGAACTGAATGGATGAGTATGTATGCACCAATGTCGTATTGGATACCTGACACTTAAATTTATGGAGCGAGGAGAAACGTTAAAATTTCTTGGTACAGTTACAGAAAATTACCAGAGTCGTTTAATCTTCCCCCTATCATGTTGCATCTCATGGGAGGTAGCTTCATGGGGGTTTGCTTGTGGTAAATTAGGATCACCAGCAGTATTGCGATATGATTTATTTTGTGAGAAGAACTGCAAATTGTTTTAAAATATGAACATATAAAGGCATAATAGTTGTCACTCCAATTCCTCCGTAAATAAACCTACTATGCTAGTTTGGTAATGTATTTATTAACACTGTGAGGAGGAAAAACAAAGAAGTTCTCATCGGGATATGTGCACATATCCTTATGAGGTAGAATAATTATGCTAATGTATTTTATTCTATGCTATAAGAATTCTGGCCATCAAGATTCTATCTAATCTAATATTCTTAGCCAATCTAATAGTTGGTATCTCTTTATATTCTGAGTTCAAATCCCACTGTGATCTATTTGAGTGTTAGGCAAACTTCGTTGTATTGTTTGACCCAATCACTTGGCCTTAGGTATCATTAGCTAAGTCTGCCCTGTTGCAAGGATACCTGTCATGTTTCCGGGCTGGATATATCATTCCGTTTTCCTTCCTGAGCATCAGAGGCCCTGTTAAATATCATAGGGTTTACCCTCATATTATCCGTGGCTAAATAGGGAGAAAAAGATAATCCCTGTGGCCTCATGTGCACGTTAGAAATCCTTACAATACAAGATAGTATGATGCTGATAGTTAGAATGGGGGTACATTACTTCTGAAAAATATCTGATTCATATTAATTTACTCTAACTAAATGTAGCGGACGTGTGAACATCTTTAAGATAATTCAACTTTTGTTTTAACATTCTAGCGGGCCAGTGGCTATTTCTCGTAATCTGTGAAATCTTAAGAAGTAGAGTTAAGTGCACATTGTTTGTTTCTAGATCTCGAGAGGATTAGATAGATATCAATTAATTTTCAATTGTCTAAATTTAAATATATTTTGATTACAAATATGAGAGGGGTGTGAGAAGACATGTATTAAAGAAAGTGTGCGGGAACATGTAATATTTATAAGGACGAAAACAGAATGGAGAGAGAGGGAGAGGCATAGAGAGAGAGAGAGTTAGAGAGGAGAGAGAGAGTAGACACAAGAAAATAAATCATTGATTTAACCGTAAAGTTAAATTATGAGGAATGTATTTAGGAATAGTCTCTTAACAACTGGAGTTAAATAATTAAGCAACTCCAAACAAATGGTGAAATATATAGTGCGTTCTAGAAGATTATGCTAAACCCCAGACTTCGTTTGGAATCATGTTGAAGTTATTTTACTTGCAGCTCTACTATGTTTATAGAAAACACCTGAATAAAAGAACAGTTTGTTCTTCATAAGAACCAATAGTGTTAAATTATTTGTGAAGTTAAACATGATTAAGTATCCCTATGGAGTTAGACAAACTATGTTGATATTCATTTGAATAGTATTTTATGAGGTAGACCATGCTTTCGAGTTCGTATCTGACTGAGAGTGCCAATGTACGACACCCATAAAAGAAGAATTTACTAGTAGGGAATTAATCGAAGGTAGAAAATATAGATGTGGCAGAATACGTAAAATATCCGAGAAAATTACATGCAGTATTTAATTATGTCCTGTTGTATTTCACAGTAAAACCACATGTTAACCAAGACAGTAAAACAAAAAGTATGTATCTGTTTAACAGGCTTTTAAGACTCGTATTTCAAAAGCGGCATATTAACGGAATGTTTATGGTGTTGGTTAGAAACTTTAGCGTTTATTTGTTTAAACTCTCTCTACTCTAACGTCAAAGCTACCACAGGTAAGCATTACCTGCCACCTTTTTTATGCCAATATATAACATAACATTCCATATAGCGGTATTTCAAGTCTTCCCCTTTTTCTTTCTGGAATGTAACTGAAATTTCAGGGTCCAGCTATGTCACATTATCACTGACGGCTTCAGCCATATTCCACACATAATGTTTTGTTTAGATTCATTTTCAAATATTAATTTATTAAATATGTTATTGTCTTTAGAAATCGAAACATGCGTACAAATGTACAAATGTGTGTGTATAAGTGTGTGTGTGTATGTACCTATGTATATGTGTGAGTACTTATCTGCCTATATATATATATAATATATGGTACTCGTATCACTGGAATATTCAGCCACTTATACAGAATTAATTTCCTGATAAGAAATTTAGTTGGCCCAACAACCGAATGCTCATTATCGAAACCAACAAAATTCTTCAAATGTTTTAGTTTCAACAAATTATCGATGAGATAGTCACTGTTTAAACAAGGTAATCTCCAAAATATATATTCCCATTAATATTCCTTTAAATTAATATTAGGCATATTCTTTAAATAGTAGTCTATATTTCGCGGTTAATATAGAATTAATATCGGGAACGGAACATATTTTCATCTGACTGTAGATGTGGCGATAAAACAAAAATAATTCTCATGTTTCGTTGATTTATACCACTTATTCTTTTTAGAAAAAAAATATTGCGCATACTATTATATAACATAACCACTA
>CAXHJY010001044.1:35000-37500 GCA_964016885.1 Eledone cirrhosa
CATATATATATATATATATATATATATATATATATATATATACACCCACTCACACACACACACACACACACATATGTATACGTACTTCTCAACAGAACCTTCATTTACACATCAAATAAATTGACTGTCAATAAATATATTTTGCCATTTGTATATGGAATGTTTTAGAAAAAAAAAGAATTAGATTTAGAATTAATAAAAACAAAACAAATAAAAAAATAGCAAAACTTCGCAGCAATAAATTTATTATTTTTTATTCTCAAATTAATTTTGTTTTTATTACATTAAAACTAGTGTTACTGTTTAATGTTAAATGAATTTAAAATGTTGATGTTTCAGATAAAATATTTCTTACTATTCTGATAGTTTAAATACATGGTGTCTGTGTTGATAGTGAAATCTAAGTATATCTTAAATTTCTTTCTGTCATCACAGAGACATTCTGGGACATGTTGCTAACACTTATCACACACCTGATATCCATAACTGTACCATAATATTGCCCACTGAAACTACATATATATATCATATCGTGTCTTCTTTTTATACTATTTTTGAGCAGCATTTTGCACTCGTTCACGACAAGGAAGGTATTTTCTGATTCAATTCCACACATAAGACACTTGACTTTCTCACCGGGATTATATATCTCTTTATTCACTGACTTAGTGCACAAAGCTTAGGACTTACTAATGTATAAAGCATACAAAATGTAGCACCACTTGTCACTGTACACACATAATGTAGAGTTATCTCAATACAATAGAGACAACACCATAGTGGCACGGAGTTACGTCCATTTACTTTCTGAGTTCAAATCCCGCCGAGGTTAGCTTTGCCTTTCATCTTTACTGGGTCGATAAAATATAGTACCAGTAATGCGCTGGAATGGATTTAATCAACTTTCCACACCCCTCGAAACTACTGACTTTGTGTTTAAATCAGAAAAAGATTATTATTATTATTATCATCATCATCATCATCAGCGACAGCATCCATATGCACCTAAGAAAAAATGGTATAACTGTAACCAAGCAACGTGAAACAATATATTGTAAGACAATCGTGCTGCCATTTTCACAAGATTGAAACTTAGCGAAATGTGCAGCTATAACTGATTAGGTTGATCTTACGGTCTGTTCGCTCCATTCACTATTATTTGTTCACATATTGGCAATATTCATTGTTCTATAGCAAACATTTTACAGGATTACAATTACCAATTTATTTAACTTTATGATGCTTCTAACTTACTGAAGAAACTCATGTCACTTTAGTAACCTTTTCACACTTGGTTGACAATAGGCCAGAGCTTCTACTTTCAAAGCCTATATATATATATGGATATTATGTAAGAGCATCGCAGCTATAATATATATATATATATGTATATATATATATATATATATATGTAGGTCTGTTATGTAAGAGCATCGCAGCTATAATATATATATGTATATATTATACCCGTGATGCTGTTTCATAAGAGAGCAATAACAATTCTTGTGAAATTGGTTTGTGAAAATTCAATCTCTTTCACACTAGGAATACAGTATCGTTATCCTCATTAATAACGACAACTGGAAACTAGATTTCTTTCTTTCTTTCCAAGAGTATTCAATTTACATTTGATGTCATTCCATCTTTATGGTTTACCAAATTACTTTCTATTGTATTAGTTGGTTTCGTTCTGTTGAGAGTCTTACGTTGAAATATAAATTTCATCCAACATTTTAATATAATCTTCGAATATTATTCTAAATGTCTGTCGTTTCAGAGGCCAAATTTATTTTCAGTTATTAGTTCGGAATCGATAAATGGTCGTGCGGAATTTGAAGTGCTTTGGTATTTATACAATGGAAAATATTCTGGGAGGGGACATGACTCTAATTTGAGGAAGAATTCTATCTCTCATTCCCTCTATCCTTGAAAAGTGTCGAGGGTACTACACTTCCTGATGACACAGTAAAAAATCCCCCATCCCCCCATTGAATCAATACAGTAAAGTAAGGACATTATGTTTTACAAATAGTTTGGATTTTATCAATTTTATTTTAGATCATAAATAACATATATGATGGGAAAATGTGAAAATGGTTGCTATAACAACGTTAGAAAATAAACCCTTCCGAAAACGCGAGATACATCATTGAAGTTTTCTTGTTTTTAGTGTTGCCGTTCCATAGAACTCCAAATATAAATCGATGGTGTTAAATTGCTCGAAGCTTACAATACGAACGTCTACATTCAAATATATTCAATAATGACACACACACACACATATATATAGAGAATTATAATTTCAGCCAATACTATTTATTTTATCTGAAAATCAACAAAGAATATAGTTAACGATAGGATACACAGCTGTCAGTAGACATTTCATGGAGGGATTTATAACATGACAGACATAAATAAAAGAAAAAAATATTTTCATCAGTTCACGAGTTGAGTCGTCCTAATAATTTCTTTCACCAATAAATAACTATGAGCTTCATGC
>CAXHJY010001044.1:50000-55000 GCA_964016885.1 Eledone cirrhosa
AACACAATGGAAACAAACTCCCATGGTCTTCGTCTTTCCGTCTCTCCCAATCTCTCAATATTATTAGCAAATAGGCGCCCAACTTTGGGAGGCAGGCGATGTATTGTTCTATAGAGAAGTGCATACAAAACTATATATTTTATGTTGGAAAATTTTGCTTGTGAAATTTCGTAGAAACTTCTATATTAGATCGAGTTGATTCGCTGTGGGAAGAGATAAGAGAGAAAGTATATAGAGGCAAATACTAAGATGGGAGAAGTATGTAGGAGGGAAGTTAGAGTTGAGAGAATAATTGTTTCTACTTTAGGCACAAGGCCAGCAATTACGCAGTGTATTACTGACCCCGTAAGGATGAAAGGCAAAGTTAACCTCGGCGGGATTTGAACTCAGACCGTAAAGGGACGTAACTATGCTGGAAAGCATGGCGTCCGACTCTCTACCGATACTGCCAATCCACCGCCCTAGAGTTGAGAGAATAATATTTAATGGTAAGTAGGGCGAGAGTGAGAGAGATATGGAAGAGGGGGGGGGAGTAGAGAATGTAAGAAAGTGTGAGTTGGGTGGAGAGGAAGGATCTTGGAGGAAGTAGTGTGAGGGGGAGATGTAATATTTTGTAGTAAGAAATAAGGCCGGTTGGTATAGAAGGGTAATGGTGTTAGTGGTGGTGGTAGGGGTGTTAGTTGTAGTGGTGTTCGTAGTAGTGGTAGTGGTGGTAGGGGTGTTAGTTGTAGTGTTGTTCGTAGTAGTGGTGGTAGTGGTAATGGTTGTAATGGTGGTGATGGTGATATTGGTGGTAGTGTTGGTAGTGGTATTGGTGGTGGCGGTGGTGGTTCTGATGCGGAGCAGGTCAAGTAAATTAAATCCATTTTTAGCACTTTTATTGTAGAGGGCATGAGTCACTAGGTCACGGTAATGGATCAGCAAACAATATTGTTATACGTAATATATACACATACATATATGATACATATAGATATATATGTGTTTGTGTATGTATCTATTCATATGTATATATATATTATATATATATATATATATAATATGTGTGTTTGTGTATGTATATATTTATATATATATATTATATATATATATATATAATATGTGTGTTTGTGTATGTATATATTTATATATATATATATATATATATATATATATATATATATACACTTGGTTCCTTAAAGTATTCTATGCTAAGCAATAAAACATGAGAGATGCCTGTGATATTGTATAGCTGGAGATCTAAAGTGTTTTTATCTATAGAAAAAAAAAGTCCAATCAATAAATGTACCGTCCAATAAATGTCTAACATTTCTCCAGCAATCTCAGTATTGTTTATTTCTAATATTGACTGAGAGCCATAGATTCCTGAGTAGGGGCACAGTCGATTAAATTTTGATAGTACACATTTATCGATACCAACAATCACGAAAGCCAATTGGTGATCCCGAAGGGATTTGAAATCAAAACATAAATTGTTGTAATTAAAAATACCCGCTAGTCATTTAATTTGGCACTCTACCGATTCTGCTTCCTCATCCATCCTAATATATATATATTTTTTATCTTTGTACTATTAATGTCTAATGCAGACACAAAGTCGGCAAATTGGCAGAGTCGTTAGAGCGTTCGATAGATTAACATGAGGTCTTAGTTTTGTCTGTCTATACTCTACACTCAAGTCTTCGTTTTTACCCTTTCGCTGTATTTTGGTGTCGATTAATAAAGAAACTGTCCAGGGTTGTAAATTGGCGAAATATGAAGAGCATCGGATGTGATTCATTGTGCCTAGTTTGGATATTTATTTTCTTAGTTGAAATTCCGTCTAGGGGCAAAGATCCAAATCAATCGATACCAATACTTCAGTTTATTCCATCGTCCATGGGATAATGAAACATAATGTGGACATTATCGGGACTTGAACTGTAATTGTAAATTACTACCACAAAGCAACACATGAGAAATAATGTATCAACCCCGGATAGATTGAAATAGACTTAGCTGTCGGCAAAATACGAAGTCAGTCTAGAATATAGAAAAGTTGTTTAAGCGATGTTTAAAGGCGATTCGTTCCAAACTCAGGAAACTCGATTAAACAAACCAGTCAGTTATCTTTCTCGGGTTAATAACATAAGAAATATTTCCGAAATGGAGTGCTACTGGTTGATGGTGAGTCTGAAAGAGAGATAAGAAAGCGAGGGGAAAAAGAGAGCAATCGTTGTAATGACCGGACTGGTATTAATTAATGAAATTGGCTATTGGCAGTATCGGTAGAGGGTCGGACGCTATGCTTTGACGCATAGAGTTACGGCCCTTGCCATTCTAAGTTCAAATCCTGCCGAGGTTAATTTTGCCTTTCATCCTTACGGGGTCGATAGAATAAAGTACCAGTAATGCACTGGGTAATTGCTGGCCTTGTGCCAAAAGTAGAAACAATTAATTAATGAAACAAAAAAGAATGATGGTAAATTAGGCCTGAACAGAATCTCAAGTCTGAATATGACATTGATAAAAAACAAGCAATTCTATGAGAGCCGTATATTATACAAGACATGCCATATACATATTCAACTTAGAAAGACATTTCAAAACAAAGACAGAAGAGATACTAGTATGTTAAGACATTGAATACGTCACAGATAAAAAGTGCACATCTACGACATCAGATTTAATTTAAGATGTTATCGAATTTTCGATTTAAATTCGGAAAATTGTCGATACACACATAAAAAGAAGAGACGTTTCTTATTTGATATATACTGTTTCTTGTTTTTTGCGGTTTAAAGAATATTCATGAAAAAGTATCTCAGAAAGAATGGAGAAATGCCAGCAGTTTCGTTTTATTTTTCTACAATAAGATGAACTAATAAAGATTCAATGTAAATTCTGTATCAATTGTTTTGTTTTGATGTGGAAACAACTGAGTGGAAAACAGAGAAAGGTAATTAAAGGAAATAAGATTATATGTGTGTAGGTGTATGTAGTCATCTCTCTCTCTCTCTCTCTGTATGTATGTATGTATGTATGTATGTATGTATGTATGTATGTATGTATGTATGTATGTATGTATGTATGTATGTATGTATGTATGTATGTATGTATGTATGTATGTATGTATGTATGTATGTATGTATGTATGTATGTATGTATGTATGTATGTATGTATGTATGTATGTATGTATGTATGTATGTATGTATGGGTGGTGCTATCAAGTTAAGCATGAAAATATCAAGTTAAACATGCAATTCTGCTCGAAACATATATATATATATATATATATATATGTGAATTAACGTGACGACATGGGTTGGTTACATAATCGTATTTATTGGATAATACGTATTTTGGTGATACCAGTGTATGCAATTATGTGATAACAACTAATGATGTCACAACTGTAACATTTGCTGTTGTAATGATTGCATAGCACCGGTAACCTGGTGTCGCTGAAATACATTTTATGAAATAATGACGATTATGGAAACATGTGTCTTAACGTTAATTCATACATACAACACAATCATTGCCGCATTTAGTTTATGACTTTCTACGTTCTGAGTTAAAATCCCACCGAGATAAAATATGTACCAGTTTTGTACTGGCGTTGATACAATCGACTTTCTCTTTTTTCCTAAACTGTTGTCCTTGTACTTATGTTAAAAATACTTATTTGTTTAAAACTTCATTTATATTCCGTCTGCTTCATATTTAGATAACAGAATGTAAAGAAATAGAAATGTTAGTCAAATATAGCAAAGCAATAAATACAGAAATATATGATATAAAAAGATATATATTTATAATATTTGTTATATCTCCCAACTAATCCATGTTTCCGTCGAGGCAATATAAATGTTAGAAACATAATATTAATGTTGCTTTCTAATTTTAACACAAGACCAGAATTTATTTTCTAGAGACAGGAAATTCGATTATATCGACCCCAGTACTTGACTTGGTATTTTATTTTATTGAACCCAGAAGGATGAAAGGTAAAGTTGACTCGGTGGGATTAGGATTGAGTATGTAATGAGTTGGAATAAATACAGGGATGTATTTTTCTCCGATACACTAACGACTTTGGTGTGAATCTATCGACATTTCCATTCCAATAGTAATAACAGTTTTGTCTATACTAGTTTCCTTAACGAGGTACTGTTCTAGTATGGTTGTCTGATATGTTAAGTTCACAGAACTTCAACGTGTGTCTAATAAAACTCCCAACCACCCTACTAACCACATGCCATTACTTTTATTGAAATTAAACGTTGCAGATCCAAATCTTCTGCAGAACTGTTTTATACACGTCTTTTGACCGCTAATAATAATAATACTAATAATAATTGAAGAAAAAGAACAGTAACAACATCAACAACAATATCTCAGTTAATCTGTCTTTACTTTCCTTTACTTTATATATATATATTATTTTATTTTTTTATCTTACTTAATCACTAAGTGTATGAAATATCAACAGACAAAATATAAAAGGAATTGCTGCCTTTGAATTAATTTGTCTCATATGATTTGTTTCCCTTCAAGACAGGAAACGAGGAGGTATTCATTAATAAAGATTACCATATGAAAATATTTCTAGAATCAAACAAATTCAAATTTGTTTATCTTTAATATTTATAGATGTGTCCGTTTATTTGAAGTAGTAGAGTTTCTACTAACAAACTAAGTCGTTTAACTGCTTTTTATAGAGTTTATGTTGATGAGTTGGTTTTGCAATGAAAAAAAGAAAAGTCGTTATAAGTTTTGTTACATAAATCTGAAAATCTGATTGGAAACGTAGAAATGTTTTTGTTGTTGTTGTTGTTGCTGTTGTAAACAGACGACATGTCTACCTTCCGATATCCATATATACAGGAGGGGTTTCTGCACAGTAACCATCTAATAAATCCCACATGTAAATATTTAAGGTATTAAATTGTCCAAACACAATGGTAGTGTATACACCCGCAATGGTAGTGTATACACCCGCAATGGTAGTGTATAC
>CAXHJY010001044.1:62500-75000 GCA_964016885.1 Eledone cirrhosa
TATATATATATATATATAATGTATATATATATATATATATATAATGTATATATATATATATATATATAATGTATATATATATATATATATATATATATATATATATATATATATATATATAATGTCTATATATATATATATATATATATATATAATGTCTATATATATATATATATATATATAATGTCTATATATATATATATATATATATAATGTCTATATATATATATATATATATATATATATATGTCTATATATATATATATATATAATGTCTATATATATATATATATATAATGTCTATATATATATATATATATAATGTCTATATATATATATATATATAATGTCTATATATATATATAATGTCTATATATATATATATATATAATGTCTATATATATATATATATATAATGTCTATATATATATAATGTCTATATATATATATATATATAATGTCTATATATATATATATAATGTCTATATATATATATATAATGTATATATATATATATGTATATATATAATGTCTATATATATATATATATATATAATGTCTATATATATATATATATATATAATGTCTATATATATATATATATATATAATGTATATATATATATATATATATATAATGTCTATATATATATATATATATATAATGTATATATATATATATATACATTATATATATATATATATATATATATATATAATGTATATATATATATATATATATATATAATGTATATATATATATATATAAATAAAACCATATTCCAATATTTATCAGAAACACAGATGCGTCGAACAGAGTAGAATGACACAGGTACATTGACGGGTGATGGAGGTCAACAAACGGTAATACATATTTGCAACACTCAAGTAGAAAGCAACCAAATATGTGGCTTAAAAAGTGGAAAAGATTAAAGGTCATATCGTAAATTACAGCCTTGAAACTTCGACGCTTTTGAAATTTTAAAAAGGAAAAAAAAAGATGATAAAAACCATTGATATGAAAAATAAACTACGTCAAAATTTTCAAATTCTTTCAGTAATTAGCAAGACAGCTTTTTTTGTTATTGTTGGTTTTATTTTTTATTTTACTAATTTAATTTTGTCCTCCGTCTCCCCCTCCTCCTTTCTCTTCTTTTTCTTGTTTTTTTTCTCTCTCATTATTATTTATTATTATTGGGTCTGAACGGACGTCATTCTGCTCGCTCTCGTAAGTTTATTTATTTACCAGTCAAAACTTATTTATTGAATTTTTTGTTTTTGTGTAAGGGATACAAGCCCTTAGACTTTGCCCTGTGAATGGGAAAGCAAATTTTTGGGCTTTTTGGCCCAAATATTTGAACTCTTTTACATTTTAAAAAATTATCGAACAAAAAAAAACATGGCTCAGTCACGCCCCCCAGCGATATGAGCAAACCTCCTTTCTCTTCTTTTTCTTGTTTTTTTTTTCTCTCATTATTATTTATTATTATTGGGTCTGAACGGACGTCATTCTGCTCGCTCTGGTAAGTTTATTTATTTACTTGTCAAAACTTATTTATTGAATTTTTGTTTTTGTGTAAGGGATACAAGCCCTTGGACTTTGCCCTGTGAATTGGAAAGCAAATTTGGGGGCTTTTGGGCCTAAATATTTGAACTTTTTTACATAAAAAAAAACTATCGAAAAATAAAAAACATGGCTCAGTCACGCCCCCCAGCGATATGAGCAAACCTCCTTTCTCTTCTTTTTCTTGTTTTTTTTTCTCTCATTATTATTTATTATTATTGGGTCTGAACGGACGTCATTCTGCTCGCTCTGGTAAGTTTATTTATTTACCTGTCAAATCTTATTTATTGAATTTTTGTTTTTGTGTAACCGATACAAGCCCTTGGACTTTGCCCTGTGAATGGGAAAGCAAATTTTTGGGCTTTTTGGCCTAAATGTTTGAACTTTTTTACATTAAAAATAACTCTCGAAAAATAAAAAACATGGCTCAGCCACGCCCCCAGCGATATGAGCAGACCTGGGCCAACTTAACTGTCCCGGTAGAAGCTATTGAGGCAGTGGAGCGCAGAACGGTGCATTACAGATGCATCTCAGTACAAACCAAAACGGCAGCTTTAATTCCACAAGCAGATGTCGAAGTCGCGCCGCGGTGCATCAGGAATGACACCGAATACATAGCGAGGGCAGACAATACGGCACCATTTTGGTGCTGTTTGAGTCAAAGCCCTCGCTATGAAACATGCTATGACACCTTGCAAAACCAGCAAGGTCATAATGTACCCCTCCCACGTGGGAAAAAGAACGGCCCGTCTCCGCATTCCCAGAATCCCGCCAGGACTTGACATGTGGTTGCTTCAGGGATGTGTGATTGTGGAGGGAACGCATACCGTCCCGATAGAAGTGACAAGAACTGCCAGAGAGGTCTGATCTGAGGTTGACCTGGAGATACTTCTCCATATCAAGCCGGAGAATATCAAGACAATCCCGGACCACATCCATCTTCAGAATGGACCACATCCGTCTTCAGACCAGGATTTCCGACACGCCCTCACTAGCCCCCATTTTCGACGACTATCAGGTCTTTGCATCTGTTAGTCGGCCGGGAATGGGAGGTGGGGTGGCAGTGCTATTTAGGAAAGGGACCCGGACGGTAGGTTGGTGGTTCTGGACGTGAACAATAACGAAGGTGGTGCCTTTAGACTGGTGGCCGTCTACGTTCCTACTGGGGCAGGACGGCCGGACTTCTTTAGACGCCTGGAAGCCGGTCTGGGTACATCTCGCCCTTTACTTTTAGCGGGGGACTGGAACGGCATCTTAGACGCACTCTTTGACCGTGGGAGTATCCAATAGGAGCGAGGGGGGGGGGGGGGGCAAAAGCCTGAAGAACCTGATCAGCCTGTTCCAACTGTCTGACAGGTACCGACTAGATTTCCCTAATGCCCCAGTGTGGACCTGGACTAACCGCATAGGGTCATCTAGATCGTATATAGACAGGATATTCATTAGGAAAATAGATAGAAATAGTCTAAGCTGTCCACGTTTTAAAACGGTCGCTTATTCAGATCATAATTTTGTGAAGTGAATGGTCGACCTAGATAAGACGCGTAGGTTAGGACCTGGTTACTGGAAGCTGAACATGTCATTTCCGGCACGTATAGCTTACAGGGACCAGGTCAGCTTGGAGCGGCTCCTCTTCAAATTCTTGTGGAGGGGTCAGGTTCCGTTGGTGAGGCGGTCCATCTGCTGCCAGCATCCTCTACGTGGATATATATATATTTAGTCCGGCATATTGCCGGTTTTGGTATGAGTCTGCCATCACATACAAGTTACATAACATGTGATATTGCATTTATTTCAAAACACTTATTAAATGATTAAAGAAATTACATCCGATGTGATTTGTTTCAAACATTTGCTGTGTATCAGAATTGTAAGAGAGAGGAAAATAGATGTGTGTGTGTGTGAGTATATGGAGGTGTAACTGTGTATGTGTGCGTGTTTGTGAAGATGGGTGTGTTGTAGGTGTCTGGTGGTGTGTTAGTGGAGGTGTCGGTGTTGAATGTTTAGCGGTACGTGTGAAAGTCTGTTTGGAGGTGTGTATGTGGAGGTATGTGTATCCAAGTGTACGTGTGACTGTGTGTATGTTTGTGTACAGTTGTACATGTGTGTGTGTAGGAAACTATGCATGTATATGATGTTGTACATGTGTGTTGAAGGTTTATATATATGTATGTGTACATATATGTATGTTTATGTATCGATGTCTGATAAATAAGCGTTAGCCACAATTTTCAATGAAAAGTCAATTAAATTTTGTCTAGACAAAATAGTGATATTCATAACTGTTAAAGAGAGAATGGCATAGATATATTAAGCTGAGTTGCTATACACACAGAAACTACGTAGTTAGTGTTAATCGTAGGAACCTGTTTATGGTTGTGTTACGAGCTGCTAGAAACAGCAGTCTCCCTCAAGTCAAGCTTCATAATAATATATCAATTTGAAGGAAAGAATAACTTGTGGGGTTAATATCTTTTAGAATTAATTTTAAAAATGCTGGAAGAAGACAAGGAAAACAGCCGAAACCCTAGATAGTTCCTCCTCATCAGGGGACCTCTACAGGTCAGAGGGATTTCAGTGCATTAAGGTGACTATCAGTCACTTGCAACATCGATTTGCCAGCATCCTTGGTTCCAGATCCACGCCGGATCTATTTCGTTATATTTCCATGTGGTCACGACTTATAAAAACCCCAGCTTTTATCTAACAATGTATATAACTCAGTCTTTGCATCAAATTAGTAGCAGTAATATACTGGGGTAAATCAGTCGATACAATTAATCTTCTTCATTAATTTCTTGATTACAAAAATTCATAAATAATTATTACTACCAATATTTGGATTTGTGTCTAGCCAAAAATAATTAATGATCAAAAATATCGTGTTAGATTCACCATTGGTTTGTTTTCATTGTTACCGTTATCATTATTTGTTATGTTTGTTTTTATTGTGGTTATTGTTGTTATTGCTGTTTTGTGTCCTTATTGTATATTTGTATTCGATTTATTTGTTTACCCCCCCCCCCCCCCCCCACCACCACCCCACCCTCCGTCACCCAGCCACCATCTCTCTCTCCTGTAATTATGTTTTCCGCCATCAATATTTAGTTTCAACCGAGAGTGTATATCATATTGCAATTTAAATGAAAGCCTTGCTGGAGACGATACATTTATTTATTTTGTGAATTTCAGGCAAAGGGGTTATACACAACAAATAGAGAATCTCACGACCAATAATGTTTGACTTCTAAGCACGCTATTAGCAAATATTATAATTTCATGTCGCCATCTCACAATCATATATCACTCATTGTATTAATTAAAGTCAAATTTGTTATTCTTTCATTAATTTATCCGACATTTCTGATATGTTTGGTTTAACTTAATACAATTTCATTACTGACATTTTCCAGTAAAAATAAAGACTATATTTTTAACTGATACTTTATTTAGTTATCAACTACTGTTTCAGTGGCTCTCAAATTTGTATTATTCAATCAACACAGATTCTATGTTTAACAGGTCAAAGCAGGGCTACGTTTGTTTTCAGTTATTTTTACAACGTATTTTGATTTCTAGACAGAAGTTAAAATATATTGACATTTCTATCTTCTCCGGAGAGAAACTAAAAACACGAACGTCAAAACGTTTAGTTCAGTCAGTAAAAACATAAGTTTCTGCGTTAACACTAATTGTAACAAGCCAGGATCGAGTGTTTATGTGGTATCTAGACCTACTACAAATATCAACTAAATCTTCCTGTCGTCGTGGCTGAGTGGTTAAGACGATGGACTATAAATTCATTGGGACCACCCCGCGTAGGTTCGAACCCTATCAGCGTCCTGTTACTAAATTGAAAGAAATATCGACGCACTGATTTTTAAAAATGTAAAGATCATTGTTTAATAGAGACCCTGGTTGAGGAAAGGATATGGTGGGTTAAGTTAGGCATGTCTTGAGCCAGATATCTACTCAATTAAGTATGACTTGAGCCAGAGGTTTACAGGATCAAGTATGATTTGAGCCAGAGACCTACAGGATCAAGTATGACCTTCGGTTATAAGCAACTAAATCAAGAAAAATAACAAACAAACCTACAACATCAAACTTATTATAGCTTGCAAATAAGGGAGATTGGCACAGGGTCAAGGCCAACAATTTAAAGGGAACAGAAAAGTCGATAAAATTGACCCCAGTGAATCACTGGTATGTTATTCTATCTACCCCTTTAGAATGAAAGGTAAAGTTAACCTCAGTGGGATTTGAACTCAAGACGTAGAGGGGCGTACCAGTATGCCACAAAGCATACCAATATTGTCAATCCACCGCCAAATTATAATTATGTTGATAATAATGATTTCTACTATAGGCACAAGGCCAGTCATTTTTGGGGGGAGGGGAAAGTCGATTAAATCGACCCTAGTATGTTACTGGTTCTTTATTTTATCTACCCCGTGAGGATGAAAGGGAAAGTTAACAACGGCGGTATTTGAACACAAAGCTTAAAGGGCTGTAACTCTATGCTTACAAAGCATGGAGCCCGGCCCTCTACCGATACTGCCAATAAGGAATTCTAGGTTTTAAAAAGATAATCAATTCAGTTTCTACGCTAATCATTCTTACGATATAAGCGGTAGAGTTTCCTGGTTGTGGCTTCTTCCAAACTGGAAACTGACAACTAAGTAAAGAATGTTGTTAACAGGAGAATTGAAAGGATATTGGTTAAAAGAAGCGAACAGGAATAAATATGAAATAAAAGTGAAATTGTTTTAGGTGACAGCAGATTAGTCGCTGTAGTTATTCAATTATTTTAGCTGGAATCTTTCAATATTCTAAGCAAATATTTTTATTCAGCCTCGTGCTGCTACCGCTGCAAATTCTGATGTTAATGCTGCTGTTGTTGTTGCTGTTGTTAATGCTGTTGTTGTTGTTCTGACTGGTGTTGTTTCTATTGTTGTTGCTGTTGTTATTGTTGTTGTTGCCGTTGGTGTATGCAGAAATATGAAAATCTGACGTATAGACGCTGATGCATCAATCACAAATATGTAGGCATAAGTTATCATATATATATTATATAAATATGTATGTATGTATGTATGTATAATATATATGTATATATATATATATATATACCCACACATATAAATATATATACCCACACATATAAATATATATACCCACACACACACATATACCCACACACACACATATATACACACACACATACACACCCTCGCTCGCACGTAAATATGCATTTCTGATTGACAGACATGTACAAAAACGTAATACACGCACACAAGCACATATGTATATCTATATATATATACATACATCTTTATATATATATATATTCTGCATATTCATATATATATATATATACATACATCTTTATATATATATATATATATGAATATGCAGAATATACAGAATATGTATATATCTATGTATGTATGTATGCATGTATATATACACACACACATACATATATATATATATATATATATATATTTGTTTATATATATATATATATAGAATGTATGTCTATAAATGTATGTATGTGTATGTGTATATGAAACAGAAAATTTATCGCATCTAAAGCTTTGCTGACAAAAAAGCAGATCAATGAAGTGGCAGCTGTTTGTGACACACTGTAACAATTGATGTGTTTCTTCTTCCAGTTTTCGCATCGCAAATCTATCTAATCCACTTGTATGCTAATCTAGCCTTGAATATAAAGTTAACTTTGTCTGCTTGCTCGAATATATTTGGGAATTCACGAAGCTTTAAAGATAACTGCAAAGAATGGCAAACAGTAGGATTATAGCAAGACATTAAATATTCTCTAAGGTTTTGGAAATCCATATACTCTGCCAAAATAAAAAAAATAAAACAAATAATAATAATAAAATAAAAAATATCTAAATAAAAAAAACTGATCGATAATTTTATGTGTATCTGCACACATACATTGGCATTCTATTAACACCTATGCATTAATGGAATGCACGTGAATACACGATGAAGAAGAGGAACAAGACTGATGAGGCGAGGAAGAAGGAGAAGCAAAGAAGGGGTAGAGGAGGAAGAGGAGAAAAATGAAGGGAAGTAGTGACGTTATATCGTCTGTAATACTAAAACAAGAGGGTGGTGGTGTGTTATAAAAAATGTTCCACTGCATATCCCATAATTTGCGATTCATCAAATACAAATAGGGAAAATTTGGAGATAAAAAAAATTTGGATTGATTTTAGGAAATAACATATGTATGTGAAACAAAAGACAAACACATGAAAAAAATACAAAAAATCGGCGGCATTTTGAATAAATTCTTGTGAAAATATAGTATTTTTTTTTTTTTTTTTGCTAATTATATATTCAGGAATGTAGGGATGTAAGGGGGAGATAAGCATTGGTATTCTCATGCTAAAAGTCGTATTGAGTGGTTAAATTTCGTTTTACATAAAATATACATTTTGTTAAGAATGCATTAGCATAAACATTTCATAAACATATATATATATGTAAGTATACATATATATATATATGTATATACGCACATACGTATGTATTTATGTATGTATTTATGTAATGTGCATCTCTGTCAGTATGTATGGCTGTTACGATGGGTGTATACATTTACATATATATACCTAAAACAGATATTTAACGCTCACAGACAGCAAAGCCCATTACTCTCCACACGCGTGTACACGCCTATATATATATATATATATATATATATATATATATATATATATACACGCACACCTATATATATTTACACACATACCTATACACACACACACAAACACGCACACACACACACATATATATATATATATATATATATATATATATATGCGTGTGTGAGTATATATTCTTAATTTCACAAAGTGTATGTATATGTGTATGAGTGTATGACTCTTCGTGATTGTATAGCTAGAATATAAAGAAATGTGTGTATGTTAGTAAGAGACCATAATAAGTTGACTGTGGCTTGTAAATATACGTCTGTCTGGCGTACTTTAATGTCAATGCCTCTGCCAGCTTGTCTATTTATCTTTCTCTCTCTCTATCGGTATATATATATATATATATATATATATATATATATATATATACGCACATCTCACATTGTATTAGCGGAATTCGTGGTCAATTCCTTTCTGTCTACTTATTTCCACCTTGCAGTATTTTTTCAGCTTCCTTGCAGTAAGTTTAAATTCCTTAGAGTTTGTTTTGATTTTCTCATTCCATTCCAAGTGTGGAACCACTTGCTTGGTGGGTTAGGTTTCTTCCCTGAAGATCTTCTGTCCAGCTGTTCTGAGAGATTCCTAACACCACTCCTGGCTTTATTAAAGAACAACTATAGAATATTGAGCTGAAGTGTTTTAAGGGCATCGGAGTTGATGCCTTGTCTTATATGCTTCGAATCGTTCCTATCTGAATTTAAATCACGTGGTGATGTAGTCACGTGGTAGACCTAATTCAACACCCACTTTAAGAACATCAACTAACTCTTGTGTGTATTTAATAATATCTACACTATCGCAAGCATTTCAATAATGTCTTAGGTTTAACGATACCCCCCCCCCTCTCTCTCTCTCTCTCTCTCTCCAAGCAAGCAATTATGCCAGGGAGATCTTCTCACTAAGCAATAGAAATATGAACCCCGAAAGGAAAGTGAAGACGTTTGCAATATTTAATATATGTTTTATTATACATCATTTTATACAGGAGAGGCGGTGGAATATAATTAGACACAGTTTTACAAAGAATGAACACGTATATTTTCATGGTTGAAATATATGTCTGAAAAGAGAAGGAAATATCTTATAAGGATAATCTGTAAAACTTGTATTAGGTTCGGTTGCAGACATATATATATAATGTACAAATGTATATATATATATATATATATGTATGTACAAATGTATATATATGTATGTACAAATGTATATATATATGTATGTACAAATGTATATATATGTATGTACAAATGTATATATATATATATGTATGTATGTACAAATGTATATATATATGTATGTATGTATGTACAAATGTATATATATATATATATGTATGTATGTATGTACAAATGTATATATATATGTATGTATGTATGTACAAATGTATATATATATATATGTATGTATGTACAAATGTATATATATATGTATGTACAAATGTATATATATATATATATGTATGTATGTACAAATGTATATATATATATATATATGTATGTATGTACAAATGTATATATGTATGTACAAATGTATATATATATATATATATATATGTATGTATGTATGTACAAATGTATGTATGTACAAATGTATATATATATGTATGTATGTACAAATGTATATATATGTGTGTATGTATGTATATATATGTCAGGTCACCAGTTGGTGCTACTGGTAACATGTATTCCAGTAAAACCTGTCCCATGGTCGGGTCGTTGGCGACTAAACTGGCAACCCCACCAAGGTTTCTTGGTGAGGAGAGTGACTTTGGACATCCTGCAGGACTAAAAACAAAACCTGTCAAAGTGCAAAGGAGCTCTTAAGAGTCAATGGCCATCCAAAATCACCGGGAGAGATGACCCCTTAGCCTTTGTCAAGGCAGAATTCTAGGAGAAGGAAAACTGATATAACACCTGCAACCCTGATGGTATCCAATGATGTTGACTTGTTCTTCTTTTTGGTAAATATCATCTTGGTTAAGAGAGTGGGACTGGCTTTGTGCAGTGCCTTTGCTCACTATAAAAGCTTCACGGCACAGGCATTGCTTTATATCTGGAGATCTCTCTGCACTTGTCGTCACATGGTACCATGGGCCCAGCACTGTGTCAATAATTGTCACAAGTGTAGTGTTTGTACCAGAGTTTTCAAGTCGCTGGCTGGACAAAAAAGTCACACTCGTTCAGCGCATCCGTAAGGGTTCTCCTACATGGATATAAAGTAGTGGCCGTACAGACATATATATATACTGTATATATATTTATTAAAATAACATATTAAAGTTTAAGCAAAGAATCGCTGCTTTCATATATATATATATATATATGTGTGTATGTACATATGTATATATATATATATATATATGTATGTGTTTGTGTATATATATATAATATATTTAATATATATTAATTTTTTTGTGTGATAATCTTGTTGATGTATCATAGCTAGACATATGTCAATGATTCGTCTTGAAATAATTGAATCCGGCTCATTTGAAATAGAGATGGAGAACAATATCATGTAGAAATGTGATGGATTTAGTGACAGGTTTATGTAGATCACTGCTTTAAAGTACACACATGTGTAGTAGGCGTAGATGTCTACTTAGAAACGTGTTTGACTACACTCACACATACACATTCATATATTTATATATATATATATATATATATATATATATACATGCCAGTGTGTGTATATATATGTATATATACATGCCAGTGTGTATATATATATATATATATACATGCCAGTGTGTGTGTATATATATATATATATATCAAATGTAGAAAAGTAGCACACGAGTTTATATATATATATATATATACATATTTGTTTGTGTAAATGTGTGTGTGTATATATATAAATATCGAATGTAGAAAAGTAGCACACGAGTTGATATATATATATACATATTTTTTTGTGTAAATCTGTGGGTATATATATATATATATATATATATATACGATGTTATACACACGCGCACGCACGCACGCACACACACACATACATACATATATATATATATATATATATATATATATATATATATATATATATAAAATGATATATACTACAGTTGTAACTGAATATCTAGGCTGTATAATTTCCACGAGTAGCAGACGATGCAGAGAATGTAATGAGGTAGAAAAGGAGGGATAAAAAAATATGTAAATGAAGAATATAAATTACTTGGAGAATTGATGAAATCTATCTCATTGGGGGTAATCCCAAAATAATTAAATTCGTCGTAGTATTGATACATGCAGATGTATGTATGTATGTATGTATATATATATATATACATACATACATATATGTATACATATTTATACACACACATAATATATATATATTTGTGTGTATATATATATATGTTCATAATTGCGCACATACATACATAAATACACACGCACATACACACACATACACACATATATATATATATATATACTTACAATAAAAGTTGACATATTGTTTTTAAAAATATGACAATATTTAATCTCATAAGTATGAGAAATGTTCCTCTGATTGATTTCTCAGATTACTGTTCAATATTTACTGATATTATTTTACAAATTCTCTATAATCAATATTTAATACATTATATATCTCATTTATGTTCATTGTTACATTGGGATTTGTTTCATTTCGTTGATTCCAGTTTCCAGAATAGAGAATTGAAGAAGTTGTAGTTTTTTTTTAAGTAGACGTAGAATTAGCTTTAAGGTGAAGAAGTTCTTATAAGTTATTCCATTTGAAGCAGAGATGTCTTAATTTGATTTCGCGTCTCTACTTTGCAGTATAACTCCATCGCTTTGCAACTACTGTAGGCTCGAGTTAATCAATGTCTCTTAAGATGGAATTTGGTAGTTGGAAATTGTGCAAAAATCAATCATATATACAAATGTCGGCAGAAAATGTCATAGCCTGGCCAAGATACTTTTAAGGAATTACTAAAAAGAGGTTTATTCTTAAACATAGTCCCTGGAAAGACACAATGCAGTTATTAATAATAGTTGAAATTATACATGTACTATTTCGCAGGTCTAGCATCACTTCTTAATAGTCAGCCTATGAACCTTTCAGCCTAATTTCTTATGTAATGCATAGGCAATGTCAACAGTGAGGGCACGTGGTTTAATGGTCAAGGGTCCTAAGTTCACTATTGTAAGGTCGTTATCTTAA
>CAXHJY010001045.1:0-2500 GCA_964016885.1 Eledone cirrhosa
TTCAAAACAATCCATATTTCGTATTCAAGTCCAAATAGCCAATCTATCGCTAAAACAAACTACATTTTCTGTTTCTATTAAGTGCTAAATACGTGGGTTTTTGGACGTATTTAACAGAACAAATTTTGTATTTTTGTTAATCGCTTGTTAAATGCATGGACCCCACTCAATCATTACCTTCTTGCTAGCTATTTTCAAACCTTAATTCCTAACGTATTTTCAAACCCAATCCCCTAATGTCTAGCGTATTTTCAAAACAATCCATATTTCGTATTCAAGTCCAAATAGCCAATCTATCGCTAAAACAAACTACATTTTCTGTTTCTATTAAGTGCTAAATACGTGGGTTTTTGGACGTATTTAACAGAACAAATTTTGTATTTTTGTTAATCGCTTGTTAAATGCATGGACCCCACTCAATCATTACCTTCTTGCTAGCTATTTTCAAACCTTAATTCCTAACGTATTTTCAAACCCCAATCCCCTAATTCTAGCGTATTTTCAAAACAATCCATATTTCGTATTCAAGTCCAAATAGCCAATCTATCGCTAAAACAAACTACATTTTCTGTTTCTATTAAGTGCTAAATACGTGGGTTTTTGGACGTATTTAACAGAACAAATTTTGTATTTTTGTTAATCGCTTGTTAAATGCATGGACCCCACTCAATCATTACCTTCTTGCTAGCTATTTTCAAACCTTAATTCCTAACGTATTTTCAAACCCCAATCCCCTAATTCTAGCGTATTTTCAAAACAATCCATATTTCGTATTCAAGTCCAAATAGCCAATCTATCGCTAAAACAAACTACATTTTCTGTTTCTATTAAGTGCTAAATACGTGGGTTTTTGGACGTATTTAACAGAACAAATTTTGTATTTTTGTTAATCGCTTGTTAAATGCATGGACCCCACTCAATCATTACCTTCTTGCTAGCTATTTTCAAACCTTAATTCCTAACGTATTTTCAAACCCCAATCCCCTAATTCTAGCGTATTTTCAAAACAATCCATATTTCGTATTCAAGTCCAAATAGCCAATCTATCGCTAAAACAAACTACATTTTCTGTTTCTATTAAGTGCTAAATACGTGGGTTTTTGGACGTATTTAACAGAACAAATTTTGTATTTTTGTTAATCGCTTGTTAAATGCATGGACCCCACTCAATCATTACCTTCTTGCTAGCTACCCAACACCCCTCCCTCCCACCCCCACACACCACCATTGCTATTACGTGGACCAATCATAAAACAGAGCCCCCACGCATCACCAGTATTATTACGCGGACCAATCAGAAACCAGAGGCCTATACTATCGCTTGCCTGGTTGCCTTTCGATATACGATATACGATATATGATGGATGGATGGACTGCGGAATCCTGGAGAGTGGAGGTGAGAGAGAAAAATCTGGACGCTCAGCGACAATGCCAAAGATAAAGACAAATTCACCCCTTGGACGAGAATGCGAGCACTCCTCATTGTTTCGACCGCGGACGGCTAACATAACCCCATCGCCCCCCGCCCCTCACCGCCCCCAACCCCCAAACGCAATCCAAAACTTCAGAGTTGGTACCATAAATGTAGGCACCCTAAAGGGTCGCGCTAACGAGGTTGTAGAAATGCTTGAACGTAAGGAGGTCGATGTTTGTTGTATTCAAGAGACCAGGTGGAGGGGTGGGTCTGCTAGGTTCATTGAGGGTAAAAAACGTTGTTATAAGCTTTTCTGGGTGGGAAACGACGATGGGCTGGGTGGAATAGGAATCATGGTAGCAGAAAAGTGGGCAGATAAGATAATAGACGTAAATAGAGTGAACGACAGAATAATTAAAATACGACTTGTCCTCAATAGAACTACGGTGACAGTAATATCAGCGTACGCACCCCAATCCGGACTGCCCGGCACTATAAAAGACAGATTCTATGAGACACTGATGCTAACTACCTCCCAAATATCCGACAGTGACTATATAATTATCGCAGGCGACCTAAATGGTCACGTTGGACAACATTGTGACGGCTACGACGAAATCCATGGAGGCTATGGGTTTGGTACTAGAAATGAGGAAGACTCCAGAATCCTGGAATTCTGTGATGCAAATAACCTAACTATCTGTAACACTAACTTCAAAAAACGTGACAATCACCTGATCACCTATAGATCCGGGGAACACACAAGCCAGGTAGATTATATCCTTACCAGAAGACGTGACAGAGTGTCTGTTGTTAACACTAAATCCCTCCCCCATGAAGAATGCACCTCCCAACATAGACTGATAATTAGCGACCTCATAGTCAGGACGAGACGTACTCGACAACAGAAGAGGACTATCCTCAGGAGGAAAATATGGAAGCTAAAGGACCCCACAGCCAGGAATAAATTTCAAAGCATATTACTTGATGCTTTCGACAGTAAGGAAGAACATTTAGAGTCGGACAATATAGAGGGAGAGTGGGAATTTCTGAAAGCAAACCTGCTGTTGGCGACAGACGAGGTCT
>CAXHJY010001045.1:22500-27500 GCA_964016885.1 Eledone cirrhosa
GTAATGACTTGGGCTTTGGTGTTGGTGTAGAGCAGTGATATCAGGTCCACTATCCTCTTGGGGATTCCATAAGCCTGTAAGATCTTCCATCAGGCAGTAACGGTCCACAGAATCAAAGGCCTTCCTAAAGTCAATGAAAACCATGACCGCAGGAAGGCACTTTGCTCTAGCTCCCTCTAATATCCTCCTCAGCATCAGGATGTGACTGGTGGTTGATCTACCCTCTCTGAAGCCGTTCTGATTGTCCCTGAGCTTCTTCTCCATCTCAGGCTGGATCCTGTTAAGAATCATCCTGTTGAGGGTCTTTGCCACAAGTGATGTCAGTGAGATCCCCCGGTAGTTGTTGGTGTTAGAGAGATCTCCCTTCTTTGGCACTGGGACGATGTTACTGATCCTCCACTGATTCGGGGCAACTCCTTTCTCCAGTGCCCCGTTACAGAACCCCAAGATGATATCATCAAAATCACACCTCCTCATCACCTCTGATGCCACTCCATTTTCTCCATGAGCCTTGCCCTCCTTGATCTTCTTCTTGGCTCTCTGAAGCTCCTCTCTGGTGAAGGGCTCTGTCTCAACATCCAGTTCCTCAAACAGCCGCCTGATCTCCCCAGTGCTCTGGGCTGTGGAGGGTGGCTCTCCTAGTAGGGTCCTAAAATGGTCTAGCCATTTCTTCTTCCTATCCTCGGGCCCCGTTCCCTGGATTTGACTCGAACACCTTTTCTTCCTCCCTGTGATCTCGTTGATGATCATCCAGATCTGTCAACCGCTCTCTCCACACTTCTGATCTTCTCTATCAGTGCCTCCTCTCTGACCTCAGTGTAAGCGGTACAGAGCTCTTCCCTCATCACCTCCACAGTCTCCATCCTCTCCTCCATAGGATCAGCATAGAATTGGTCCCTGGCAGCTTTCAGGTGTTCTCTGGCTGCACACACTTTTGGGTTTGCAGAGCTGACGTGCTTCCCTTTGTTCTTTTTCCTCGGCACCAGGGTTTCACTTGCTTTCGCCACTGCATTGGTGAAGTGCCCGTACCTCCTCGTCACACTCTCCTCAGTCCATCCAATCTCTCTCTCCTCTGACTCTCCACACAGAGCACTAAACCTGTTTCTCACTTCCACTGTGAACCTCTCCTGTAGCTTATCATCTTCCTTGAAAGCTCCCCAGTCATAGATTGTTCTCCGGGGCTGAGCCTTGCTCTTTCTTAAGCTCACGCGGACCTCACTCATAACAAGCCGGTGGTCACTACCCAGTGTACTGAAATAGCTGTATGGTTCCGTGTTCAGAACACTATTCCGCCACTTTTTCCTCACCAGAATGAAATCAATCTGGGACTTGGACAGGTGCATATCTGAGATGTAGGTCCACATCTTCCCCAGATTCTTCCTAAACCTTAGGTTGGTCGCCATCAAGTTCGCCTCCAGGAGGGTGTCTCTCAGTAGTCTTCCATTTCGGTTGGTGTTGTTATGGAAGTACCAGCAAGGATCTTCACTGCCCTCCTTACTCAGATGTGCATTGAAGTCCCCCAAAACAAGCAGGATATTGTGTGCCTGAGTGGTGTTGACAGCTCTACACACCTCCTCATGGAACTCCTCGGCATTCACATCACTGTCCCCCTCGGTTGGACTATAGGCTGAGATGACTGTCAGTCTTGGGTTTCCATTGAAGGTCACCCTCAACACTCGCGGGGAGATAGGCATTATTTCCATCACCAACAGATTGGTTTTTGCACTGAACACAAAACCCACTCCTCCCACTGCAGCATTTGTTGTGTTCTTCACTGCCGATGTAGTGATGAGCTGGCTCTTCCTCCCGATCATCACACTCCTCACGGGTATGACATTAAACTACATCCAGTGGCAAGGCTCCAGTTCGGGAGTTCAGGAGATGTGGGGAATGTGGAGTTACCCCTTAGTTGTCATGACTCCCAGGTCTGCCCTGGCCCGGGGTGGTAGTACCTGTTAGGGCTCCATTTATGGGTTAAATAACTACCTTATTCGAGTGGCGCCGTAAGGTATTGTCAGCCATTGAAAAGAAATATGGAGAGTCGATCTAACAGCACTAGGGTTAGAGCCCCTAATTACACTGTCAAGGAGCAGCCTGGTCGTTATGACTCTGCTGGCTTAGAGCCACAGAGAGGGCCAGTGGATGATGGATCAGCTGTCTCTGAGACAAATATAAAGAATACAGTTTTGTCCTGCAGAAGAGCCATTAAAGTGGGCACTCTGAATATGAGGACACTTTGGACACTGGAGAAGAGAGAGGAGTTGGGTCATCTGTTCGGGGAGAGGAGTATACAGATACTTGCGATCCAAGAACACAGGATTCTACACGATATACATATATATATACATATATATATACATATATATATATACATATATATATACATATATATATACATATATATATACATATATATATATATACATATATATACATATATATATATATATATATATATATATACATATATATATATATACATATATATACATATATATATATATACATATATATATATATACATATATATATATATACATTTATACATATATATATATACATATATATATATACATACATATATATATATATGTATAGATATGTATATATATATATATATATACATATATATATATACATATACATATATATATATATATATACATATATATATATATATACATATATACATACATATATATATATATGTATAGATATGTATATATATATATATACATATATATATATATATACATATATATATATATATATATATATATACATATATATATATACATATATATATACATATATATATACATATATATATACATATACATACATATATATATATATATATATACATATACATATATATATATATATATACATATATATATATATATATACATATATATATATATATATACATATATATATATATATATATACATATATATATATATACATATATATATATATACATATATATATATATATATATACATATATATATATATATATACATATATATATATATATATATATATATATATATATATCCTACTTCGGTGTACTCATGTAAATCGTAAAGTACAAATTTTTCCTCCATCTATTCCACGCTCAATTTTCGTACATAGTCCAAACATCCAATCTCGCAAAATCCGAAATCTGTATTTTTTTGTTATCTATTTAAGGTTTAAATACGGTGTTTTTGTCGTATTGAACAGAACAAATCTTGCAGTTTTGCTTTTTGTTAAATCGCTTGTTAAACATTCATAACCTTCCAGCTAGCTACCCCACACCCCTCACACCAGCCCCCACACACCACCATACTTAATACGTGGACCAATCATAAGCCAGAGCCCCCCCCCACGCATCACCATTATTATTATAAGCCAGAGCCCCCCCACCCCCACGCATCACCATTATTATTATTATTACGCGGACCAATCATAAGCCAGAGGCCTATACTATCGCTTGCCCGGTTGCCTTCGATATATGATGGATGGATGGATGGATGGATGGACGGACTGCGGAATCCTGGAGAGTGGTAGGGAGAGAAAAATCTGGACGCTCAGAGCGAAAATGCCAAGGTTAAAGTCAAATTCACCTCGTGGACGAGAATGCGAGCACTCCTCTTTGTTTCGTCCGCGGATGGCTAACGTAACCCTATCTCCCCCCGCCCCCACCACCCCCACCCTCCAAACGCAACCCAAAACTTCAGAGTTGGTACCATAAATGTGGGCACCCTAAAGGGTCATAAAACTAAGGTGACAGTAATATCTGCGTACGCACCCCAATCCGGACTGCCCGGCACTATAAAAGACAGATTCTATGAGACACTGTTGCTAACTACCTCCCAAATATCTGACAGTGACTATATAATTATTGCAGGCGACCTAAATGGTCACGTTGGACAACATTGTGACGGCTACGACGAAATCCATGGAGGCTATGGGTTTGGTACTAGAAATGAGGAAGGCTCCAGAATCCTGGAATTCTGTGATGCAAATAACCTAACTATCTGTAACACTAACTTCAAAAAACGTGACAATCACCTGATCACCTATAGATCAGGGGAACACACAAGCCAGGTAGATTATATCCTTACCAGAAGACGTGACAGAGTGTCTGTTGTAAACACTAAATCCCTCCCCCATGAAGAATGCACCTCCCAACATAGACTGATAATTAGCGACCTCATAGTCAGGACGAGACGTACTCGACAGCAGAAGAGGACTATCCTCAGGAGGAAAATATGGAAACTAAAGGACCCCACAGCCAGAAATAAATTTCAAAGCATATTACTTGATGCTTTCGACAGTAAGGAAGAGCATCTAGAATCGGACAATATAGAGGGACAGTGGGAATTTCTGAAAGCAAACCTGCTGTTGGCGACAGACGAAGTCTGTGGCTGGAGCAGGCCTGTAGGCAGGAGGAGAGTAACATGGTGGTGGAACAGTAAGGTGGAGGGGGTCAATTAAGGCCAAAAAGCAGGCTTGGAAAGTATGGCGGGATGGGGGAAGTAGAGTAGACTATCAAGTGGCCAGGAGGGAAGCTAGGAGAGAAGTGTACTTAGCAAGAAGGGAAGCTGAGGAAAGAAAGTTCAAGCATGTTCTACAACGCGATGACCAAAAACGTGAGGTGTTCAGGATTGCCAGGCAATGCGTCAAGGAAAACCGTGATATTGTCGTGGAGAAGTGTGTACTTAACGATGATGGCATACTTGCCATCACCGACACTGATAAGAAGGTAGCTTGGAAGTGTCACTATGAAAGGCTACTAAATGAGGAGAATAAATGGGAGAAAGACAGTCTCCCCCATATCGACCCGATAGAGGGACCAGCAGTGTTAGTCGAGGGGAGTATAATAAGTAAGGCAATCAAGGATATGAAGACGGGTAAGGCGGCTGGGCCTTCGGAAATAGTTGCTGAGATGCTGAAGGCATCTGGCACGGTGGGACACACCATGGTCACCCGCATAGTTAACCAAGTCGT
>CAXHJY010001046.1:12500-15000 GCA_964016885.1 Eledone cirrhosa
CATATATATATATACACACATATATACACACACATGTATATATATATACATATATGTATATATACATATATGTATATATACATACATATATATATATAGATATATATACATATATATACATACATATATATACATATATGAATTATAAGAATCAAAGAACTGTTCAAAACATTTTTATGCTTACAACTGTTTCCTCCAAACCAAGGTTTGGATTCTTCGGAGCAATTTATTATTGAATGAACACTTATATGACCTCCTTTTCAACCCAAGAGACATACAGATACATATGCAAACATTGTGGGTCAGTTCTTTGATTCTTACAATTCATATAACTGCTCTGTAAATCATCTGATGTTATTACATTGAGCTATTTAACTTACTGGTAATAAGGTAGTAATATATTACTGCCTATCACTATTTAGGGTTTGTAAAAATATATATAACTACAAAAGGTTTTTGTATTTGTATAACCATAAATAGTATACTTAATACTATATACATATATATATGTCAACGAGAGAAGATGGCCATATTCCAAATATTCTTTTAAAGTTGAAAAATCATGATACGTATATCTATGGCCAACCTGACCGCACCATCAGATGATTATGTAAAACATGTGACAATCTCTTTAGGTGTAAGTCACATAAAAGATTTAAAGTTTAAGTAACCAATTACTAGATTACAACAAAACATAAAGAACTGATATGGCGGTGGTAGATCGTTCAATGACCTCAAGCGACCTCAGTCACATATCAGCTCCGTTTCTTATTATTAATTATTAGTATAAATAATATATTTAATTATATATATATAATCTAAAATAAAGATTCCATTGATTTTTGTCGTGTAATTGTGCAGTTATATTTCTGCAGTGTAAGTAATTATACACATATTATTTATGTTATTTGCGTTTCTCCACCAACTCCCTTATAAAAAGCTATGAGTTTGCTCGACAATAAAAATTAAAATGTATTTCTGTTATTTATACAAAACAATTATAGTTGTAATCATAGGATTTTTACATCTCTCATGATTGGTTGCTTTTTGTATTCATGCAGAAGTTTTTACATAAGAAACCAAGACTCAACAAAGTAATCAAAATATAGAAATATTTATATTATCCAAAGATATAAGTGAAAATAGATATTCTGTTAATTTCATGTGACTATGTAAAAGTGATGAAGTGACTACAGAGATCCTCTATGTGATTGCATAACTGCTAAAAACATCTGCCACATCTTCCTTAAATCGCATCTTATTTTCTTATAAAATATATAGCTTACATATATATATTTCTTTAGATATATTGAGCCTACAAATATATTTGTTTGGACATATATATCTAGATTTATTGAGCTTACATAAATATTTCCTTGGACATATATATATCAAGATATTAAGTCTAACGAAACATATCTAGATACACTGAGCCTACATATATATTTCTGTAGACTATATATCTAGATATATTGAGCTGACACATATATTTCTTTGAACATAAGTATCAAGATATGTTGAGCTTACATATGCATACCATCAGAGTTAAGTATCTAGATCTGTTCAACTTACACATGCATACCATCAGAGTTAAGTATCAAGATCTGATCAGCTTTACATATGCATACCATCAGAGTTAAGTATCAAGATCTGATCAGCTTTACATATGCATACCATCAACATTTTCACTTTTAATGTGGCTGGACTGCACTAAACTTATTGATTTCTCAGTGCTGAAAGTTATTTTAATCAGTCTATCAATATCCCAAAAGCAAGAACATAGGATTGATTGTTGTAAATTTAATTATGCCTTGCCCTATTGGTCTTCTACTTTAAGTAGGTTCATTGACTGAGTCAACCATCAATAGTGTATCTTCTCTATTCTTTAACTTAGGTAATTTCTCATGTCAACTGCAGATACTTCTCTTATAACAGTAAGTAGTAACATAACTTTCGTTTTCTTGTTCTTTGGTTTAATGGTATCTTCTTTTGAGACTGTAACTGGTTAGTCAGTACAGCTGCAGCTGTAGTAGTTTATAGAGTTTGCTGAGAATGGCTATAATAATTCACAATCTAGTTCACTATCTTAGCAGATTAATAAGAAGAGTTATTGGTAGATTCTACACTAAAGGTTTCCAAACTGTGTCATGATATTTTAGTAAGTCACAATCTCTAAGTTGTGTCACATTAGTGAGTCACAATCTCTAAGTTGTGTCACTTTAGTAAGTCACAATTTCTAAGTTGTGTCACACCAGTGAGTCACAATCTCTAAGTTGTGTCACTTTAGTAAGTCACAATCTCTAAGTTGTGTCACATTAGTGAGTCACAATCTCTAAGTTGTGTCACTTTAGTGAGTCACAATCTCTAAATTGTGTCACACCAGTGAGTCACAATCTCTAAGTTGTGTCACATTAGTGATTCACAATCTCTAAGCTGTGTCACATCAGTGAGTCACAATCTCTAAGTTGTGTCACTCTAGTAAGTCACAATCTCTAAGTTG
>CAXHJY010001046.1:22500-25000 GCA_964016885.1 Eledone cirrhosa
ATGTATCTAACCTGAGCTTGTGGAAGGGAACTGGAGAGGTTGTTGAGTGGTTTAGGCAAATTAAATATGACAATAATAATAGGTTTATTCAACTTGATATAGCTAACTATTATTCTTCTATTACCCCTAGTCTACTAAATAAGGCACTAAATTACGCATTCAAACATACGGACCTAACTAGCAAAGAAATGCATATTATATTATCGGCTAGGAAAACTTTGATAGAATTTGATGACAAATTATGGACCAGAGCAGATAGAGATAGCAATTTTGACATAACTATGGGATCTTCCGACTCAGCTCAGGTAACTGACCTTGTGGGCTTATTTTTAATCAATTCGCTACATAGGAAAATACCTGGTACTACCGGAGGTTTATATAGGGATGACATGCTTTTACTTATTAATAATAATAACCCTGAACTAAATAGAAAATGTAAACAAATTACAAAATTTTTTAATTACTTTAACCTTAAAATAGAAATTGAGAACAACCATAGAATAGTCAATTTCCTAGATATAACATTAAATCTCAACACATGTCTCCACTATCCTTTTCACAAGTTGAATGAAAACTTAAACTATGTCAACTTTAACTCTAACCACCCCAGATCTGTCAAAAACACTATAGTAAACTCAGTCCAAAAACGTATCTCTAGGATCTCGTCGAATAGAAAGATTTTTGACGAAAAGGCCCAATACTATAATGATGCACTAGCTAGGGCAGGGTATGCTGATAAGATTGTGTACATAGATAATGATAAACAAACTAAACAAAGTAACAACTTTTTTAATTACGGCAACAACATTAACAACTATAATAGAAAGCATTACAATAATTCCAAAGGACAAAAAAGAAATAGAACTAGGAACATAATTTGGTTTGCCCCCCCTTTCTCACTAAACATTAAAACCCACATCGCTAAATTATTTTTCAAAGCTCTTGATAATCGCTTCCCTAGAACACATAGGTACCACTCAATCTTCAATAGGCATACAATTAAATTAACCTACTCATCCACCAAAAATTTAGCACAAAATATTAATAGAATAAATAATAGGAACTTAAAACCTACTGATAATAGCATAAATAATATACAAGTTAACAAATGTAACTGTAGAGATAGATCTAAATGTCCGTTAAATAACAACTGCTTAGTTAAAAATATAGTATACAATTGTAATGTTAATACTGACTCTAATTCTTTTAACTACGTCGGTTCCACATCGACGGAATTTAAACTTCGCTATAATAACCACAAGAATTCTTTCACAGATCCAAATAAAAAATCTTCAACGGCACTATCAGGTGTACTCTGGCAACTTAAGCTAGATAACGTTAGATATTCGACGGCTTGGAATATAGTCTCAAGAGGGATTCCTTTTAATTCATCCTCTGAGACATGTGACATCTGCGCAGAGGAGATATTCTTTATACTAAAATCTAAAAATTCCCTTAACCTACGGACAAATTTATTCAGTTGTTGCAAACATAGATTAAACTCAACGTTTAAATATAAATTTAAATTTAAAATGTAGTATATTTAGTTTGATTTATATTTATATGAGAACTAGCCGATAAATCTTTTGATTCCTAAATCTTTGATTCCCTCTTTTTACTCTTTTTATTGTTTATTTTATTTTATTTATTTTTATTTTTATTTTTATTTTTATTTTTATTTTTATCTAAACATTCCTCATGAAAAATTAAGCTACCCTAAAAGCCGATGCTCCAAATTTTTTGAATTAACCTTACACTTGATAAACTTATATATTAAATATAGGAACATATGTAGACATTATTGGACATCATAATCTTCTTTGCGATATTCCTTGCTAGATGTGATTTGATAGATAATTTTTGGCTTTGTCTTGTAGTGAACTTGGCAATATATTGTCAATTAACTTTGAAGGGTTGTTCTTTGTGGTTTATTTTTATTTTTATTTTTATTTTTATTTTTATTTTTATTTTTATTTTTATTTTTATTCTTTTAGTATTGTAGTATTCTATAATATTTTTATTTTTTATTTTATTTTATTTTTATTTTTAATATTTTTATATGTAAATTTTTATTTTTAATATTTTTATATGTAAAGTTTTAATACGTAATATTTTTAATACGTAGTATTTTTAATATGCAATATTTTTATTATGTAATATTCTTTCGTAATATTCTTTTTTAGTTTTCTATTCTATATTTTTATATTTTTATATATTTTTACTTATTATCATTATTATTGTTATCTCTGCTTATAATATAATATATATTTTCGATTAGTATATTGAAATCTGCTCTCTATTTCTGCTTGATAGATAATCTTGTAGAGTAATCGCAAGAATAATAATACGCTCAAATTTTTATACAACATTGAGAATGTTTTCCGGTAACTTTGAATTTGCGGAGTGAATCAGTTGGATTCACATAGACATATGAATTATTTTAAAAACTAAACATAAGATAATGAATTTTCACGCATTGTGAATACTTGTTTCATCCAGG
>CAXHJY010001046.1:30000-32500 GCA_964016885.1 Eledone cirrhosa
TATATATATATATATATATATATATTATATATATATATATTTATTTATTTATTTATAAAGGGTAGGGGAAGATTGAAAGACAGAGGGAAGATAACGAACCAGGAAATATTAATTTCAAAATAACATATATTTCATATAGCACATCGTGTTTTAATGAAGAGTGGAAAATGTTTCCTAAGCACAAGTTGGGCAATATGTAAAGGTCAGACAATGTTACAGCAGGCATTTATCTTTGATTCTTAAACATTTTCTTATCTCTTCCCTTCCGCATATTCATTTCTCTCTCATCTAAGATGGAGCCAAGAAACCATCCAATACATACCGAGCTGTCCACTAACGTAACAAATGCTTAAGTATGTAGCAATGTTGCTTTCTTACTCGCTTCTAGTGTGTCTTTTCTTTTTGATATTTATCTACAAACCTACCTCGTAATTTCCTAACAATATTCCACAGATTCCTTACGAGGTACCTACATATATTTATTGCTACTTACTTTAAAACCTCCCTAACTACAAATTTACTAAATTTCCTGCGCTAAGTAGCGAAACAAAATGAAAACAATATCGTGTCTACCAAACTTTTTAGCTTCTCTAATTTATCAAAATGTTATGCAATTCATAACCGTCAGTTTGAGAAGTATTTGGCGTTGTAATAATCCCCAGTTAGTCTTTACTAAATTAAATGCATTCAACTCAAAATTATTCAACTCGATATAAAGCCTACTTCAATAATGATACTATCTTCAATAAAAACCAAGTCGCTTTGGAAGAGAGATAAAATAATTTCTTTCGTGTGTTATCATTTATCATTTTATTTAACTAAATTTGAGAGATAAAAGCAAAAGCTTCAGTAAATTCTTTTCAGAAAATAGTGAAAACAAACCAAATACTGCAAGGAGTACTGCACCTCGCCCACCTATCTTCTATCTCAATAATTGCGGTTCATTCAGCAGAATCATTTAGGTCATTTTATCTTTTTACGTTTAGCGGGAAGAATAAACCTCTGTTACCGCTAAATGTTTCCTAGACAGTAAAGCCAATGAGGTTGATGTTAGATACCAGCCTACTCAGATTGGAATATGCAACAAAACCGAGGATGTGAAGGAAATTTCAGAGGCCCACAGTGCATTGGGTGAATAATATGGCAAATTGTTTAGTATGAATTCTGCATGTTGAATAACAGAGGAATGAGTAGTGGATGAGTATATACTTAAGATGAGGCGGGGAAAATGTGGTACACCGCTTGCTTTTCAGTAATACAGAGCTCACTGTAGTATCGATATGGAAGAGAGAGAGATGGAGAGAGAGAGTAAGAGAGAGAGAGAGATAGGAAGAGAGCAGAAAATGCATGCTTCTTAATGTGCGATGTAACGTATCAGATAGATGTCTTTTTCTGGATATGAGATTCTAGTAAATTGAAGTGACACATCCAAAACGTGTTGTCAATTTCAGTTGAAGTGACTGAAATTGTCTTCGCACTTGACACCTGTATATTTGATGGGAAGACAGTGTGAAAAGAGATAAATTAGTTGTGCTTATGTGGTGTAGAACTCGAAGCAAAATTGGCCATACATCCTTCAGTTTCTCGGTAGTAGACTTGCAGGCGTAGCGGCAGATGTGGGTATGATAATATTTGATATCATTCTGGCATTGTCAGAGGTATTCGTTGACTGAATACTTCCACTGCAATTTCCAGTGAATAACTTAATAGTTTAGGTGTTGTTTGTTTGTGTGAGAGTTATCGTATGTCATATCTAAGAGGTTGGTATCAATCACATGTTCACCTGTCTCAGATGAATCACAAGTGAAATATATTATATCAAAATGGTAACCAACATAGAACTGAAGAGAATCTAACATTGTATAGTTCCATATGAGATAGAACTGCACAGTAGAAAATCTTATATGTGAATTTTATAATCAAAGGAGGAAAGACAGTTTCCATGTTCCTTTGCAGGGCCTTCCATAGACTTAGAAGATATCCTCAGATAGGAGACCTGAATTCTGTTGAGCTCGCTCTCAAGTTTCATGTTAAACAGGGTGACGGGATTAAGTCAACCACTTAAGTGCAGTAACGTTCATTCCGATGTGCTTCCACACAGTTAGAATCTGTCCAATTTTACTCACCAGACAGAAATAGGCCCAACGCTATGGTGGTAGACATTTTCACATGTACTGCTGAGTGGAATCAAACGCAAGACCATGTAGATCTATTTTAGCAGAGATTGAGATGACTGGATAGATATGAGGTTTGCAGAAGAGAATGAGATTAATATAATTTAAAGATGAGAAATTTGGCAACAAATGTGGTATGTTGGTCAGGGACATACTCATGTATGTACGTATACTAATTAATGCGGATATTATAGAGGTTTGATCATTTTCGGACTTGTGTTAGTTGTGGCGAGATACAAAGACAATAGGTATTCTAAATATCGATGACAACTAGGATGCTAACATTAGAGAGAGGTTAACTAAAATGTCTTTAATGAAGAGATGCA
>CAXHJY010001047.1:12500-15000 GCA_964016885.1 Eledone cirrhosa
TATATACATATATATATACATATATACATATATATATATATATACATATATATATATATATATATATATATACATATATATACATATATATATATATACATATATATATATATATATATACATATATATACATATTATATATATATACATATACATATATATATATATACATAACATATATATATATATATAGAGAGAGAGAGAGATAGATATATATCACACATACATACACATATACCTATATATATATATAGTAGTAGTTAGTAGTTGGTGTTGTTGATGGTGATGATGTGAAGATAAGGGTAGTGGTGGTGGAGGTAGATTGTTAATGGTATGCGTGGTGGTGGTAAGGATTCTCACTCATGAAACTACCATCGGCCTGATGAGCTACCCGGATGGAACGGACATCAATTTTTTTTTTTTTAAGCACTTAATCAAGACATCACATCTCCAATACTATGGGTATGTGTTTAGAATGTCTCAGGAAAGGACCGCTGGAGAAATTTGAGAGATCACAGCTCCAATACTATGGGTATGTGTTTAGAATGTCTCAGGAAAGGACCGCTGGAGAAATTTGAGAGATCACAGCTCCAATACTATGGGTATGTGTTTAGAATGTCTCAGGAAAGGACCGCTGGAGAAATTTGAGAGATCACAGCTCCAATACTATGGGTATGTGTTTAGAATGTCTCATGAAAGGACCGCTGGAGAAATTTGAGAGATCACAGCTCCAATACTATGGGTATGTGTTTAGAATGTCTCAGGAAAGGACCGCTGGAGAAATTTGAGAGATCACAGCTCTGACTATGGGTATGTGTTTAGAATGTCTCAGGAAAGGACCGCTGGAGAAATTTGAGAGATCACAGCTCTGACTATGGGTATGTGTTTAGAATGTCTCAGGAAAGGACCGCTGGAGAAATTTGAGAGATCACAGCTCTGATACTATAGGTACGTGTTTAGAATGTCTCAGGAAAGGACCGCTGGAGAAATTTGAGAGATCACAGCTCTGATACTATGGGTATGTGTTTAGAATGTCTCAGGAAAGGACCGCTGGAGAAATTTGAGAGATCACAGCTCTGATACTATGGGCATGTGTTTAGAATGTCTCAGGAAAGGACCGCTGGAGAAATTTGAGAGACCACAGCTGTGATACTTAGGGTATGTGTTTAGAATGTCTCAGGAAAGGACCGCTGGAGAAATTTGAGAGACCACAGCTCTGATACTATGGGCATGTGTTTAGAATGTCTCAGGAAAGAATCGCTGGACTGATTTTATGAGCAAAACGAGCTGCAGGAGACCCAGGGGTAGACCTTGAGCAAGATGATTGGATAATATTTGAGATCGACTAGTCTCGTTTGAGTATCCTGGCGGATTAATTAGAGCCGTTTGCTTCTGACAGAACCCGCTGGAAGGGGTATTTGAGGTGTCTTCCCTCCAGTCCTCGACCCTCCCATATATAAGTGGACCAAACACATGTATTTAGGCTGGTACTGTTTATAGCAAGTTCATTTTCCATACAGCTAATTTCATTTGCGAATTACAGTGGAGCAAACAAGATCTCTCATAACCTGAGTTCAAATATTGCCATGATCTTAGTTTTTCATCACCCCTCCTGGGTTGATAAATATGTGTAATAGTTACATATTGGGATCAGAATGTTTCCAAGGTTTCTGTTTATCTTCACTTATGGCTTCGTCCGTTGTTTACTTTCAAGATGAGGAGCAATAACCCGACACGTTCGCAAGTCCTCTCTCAGATCTGATTGACTATTGAAAACAATATTTACATCAGCTTCATTAGAGCCGAACTCGACCTCAGCTGCTGCTCTTTCTCCTCGCACTCCTCTTACTACTACTACTACTACTAGTAGTATACTACTATTAATAATATTACTACCACTGCTACAAATTATATTACTAATACTACTTCCAATACTACTGCAGCTGCTACTACCATCACAGCCACCACCACTACTACTATTACCACGACTATTACGACGACTACTACATCTAATATTGCTTCAAACATTCCTACTGCTACTACCACCACTACCACAGCTACCACTACTACTATTACCACCACTATTACTACGACTACTACAACTACATCTCTTACTGTTACAACCAATTGCTACAGCTACCTCCACCAATACTACTGCTGCTGCTGCTGCTGCTGCAACCATTGCTACTACCACCACCACTACTATTACCACTACTGCTACTACTCCTACTGTTACTACTACTACTACCACTACTACTACCACTACTGCTTCTACTGCTACTGTTACTTCTAATACTACTACTGTTACTACTACTACTACTACTACTACTACTACCTCTACTACTACCACCACTACTACTACTACAGCCACCACTATTACTACGACTACTACAGCCACATCTACTACTGCTACAACCATCGCTACTACTACTGGTACTTCTACTACTACTACTACCTCTACTACTACCGACTCCATTACTACTACTACCACCACCACTAC
>CAXHJY010001047.1:32500-37500 GCA_964016885.1 Eledone cirrhosa
TAAAGTGTATTAACTATAGAGTAGTTTAATTAAGTTATGCTGAAGGTGATCATATTATTATGGTGGATTAACCCATCGTAAGGTGCCACAAATGGAGATTATAGATGATGAGCGAGGATTCTAAATTAATGATCTCTGTGGTTGTAGTCTACTCATAGGACCAGGCGCGGTGATTGCAGGATTGCTTCAGGACCCAATGATCTCTGGTAAGATCTGGGTCATCGCTTGCTACATTGGATGTCGAAAGATAATCATCCCCAGGCCGGCCAGAGGTCGATCCGCAGTCCTCGCGACCCCTCTCTGACCGTCAGATCATCCATATATGTACAACCCGCACGGCAGTTGCAATGCATTCACTCACTGCGCTCAGCAGCCCGGTCCAACTGCTCAACAGCGTTACTAGATTAAATCATTTTTCATCTGTCTAAGGAAGGTGTTTCCTCTGCACAACACTATCCAACCGATCAATTCATGCTCAAATTACCCTTAGAGCGGTGTAGTGCCGTTCAAGTGGGTGGCTTTAAAACCTTTAAAAGCCCCCCTCATAACGCTCTACTTAACTCCTTCGAAAATGACCTAGTTAAACTAGTTAAGAACATTAAATACAATAAGCACCATATTAGAAGCAACACCTTCTTAAACAAACTTAACACTTCTATTAATGGATTCAAAACTAGTAATAAAATTATTGTACACGCAGATAAAACTAATAACATATACAGCATAGATTATAATACTTATAGAAAGTTTATATATAATGAACTACATAAAAGCTACAAAAAAACCACCTTGAAAAACTTAGAAGATATTAATGTAGAGGGTTATAATATAGTGTCTAAACTAGGACTGCAGAGGCATACACAACCTTTCACTCCGAACCCCCCTAGATTCTCTCTGAAGGACCATAAGGAGAACTTCATCAGCAACCCCACGATAAGATTTATCTGCCCTTCCAAGTCCGACATTGGTATTATCAGCAAGAAGATTTTGGATAAAATCATCCCACAAATTAAACACAAGATACACCTTAAACAATGGGGAAATACGGGTGAAGTGATTGAATGGTTCAAGGATATCAAGAATAATAAGAACAAAAAATTTATTCAATTTGGTATCAATTCATACTACACCTCTATTTCCCCTATCCTATTAAATAAGGCACTTATCATGGCCATGAGCAATAGCGACCTGACTAGAGCCCAGGTTGATGTCATCCTTGCGGCCCGTAAAACCATAATCACCTTCGAGGACCAACTATGGACACGCAAGAATACGCACAACAACTTCGACATAACCATGGGATCTAGTGACTCGGCGCAGGTCACTGATTTGGTCGGCCTATACCTCCTTAATGAAATCCATAAGGACCTCCCTTACTTCAACGGGGTTTGTACCGCGATGATGCACTTCTACTTATAGAATATAAAAAATTTAATATAGAAAGAACTAGAAAACAATTGCATAAGACATTCAAAAACTTTAACCTTAGTATCACCATGGACAAAAACACTAAAAATGTTAACTTCCTAGACGCCACACTATACCTAGACTCAAAAATATATACACCTTTCCATAAGCCTAACGAGAAACTTATTTACGTAGATACCAAGTCTAATCACCCTAGATCAATATTAAACTCTACCTCTAAGGGGGTGTCCAATAGAATCTCTAGTCTGTCCTATGACGCAAACATATTTAGCAAAAACTCACAATATTACAATCAAGCATTAGCTAGCTCCGGCCATAATATAGAAATTGAGTTCCTACCTAAGAAAACACATAGCTACAACATCATCTCGCACAACATGTCCATGAGGAAACCTAATAATAGGAATAGCAACCACAAGTACACCAAAGCGGAGGGTGCCACCGGAAGTAACCATTACCATGGAAACTACTGTGGGGCCTTAGGAGGAAGCAACATACCAAACACTAAAAGCAAAAATAGAAGAAGAAATAATACATTTTTCAACCCTCCTTTCAACCTAAATGTCTCCACCAGCATACATAGGGCTTTCTTCTCACTACTAGATAAAAACTTCCCTCTAGGACACAAGTACCACAAACTCTTAAACAAAAACACCATTAAAATCTCATACTCTACGACGCCTAACTTAGCATACCACATAGCTAGCAGCAATAATAGTAAAATTAGTTCTTACTTCCAACAAACAAAATCACAACGGGATGCAAACCCTCTAAATACCACTGTAGCAAGCAACCATAGCAACGGCAGTAACAATAGAAATAACACTAGTATAAGTAATAACACCAGGGTTGTCAACCCGAACGCCCAAAATCCTATAGCTACCACACAGACTTCCGCACTGCATTATAACCAGCGGACTAACGCACAGGATAATTGTAACAGTAGAGCTGCCCTTTAGATAAAAAATGCCTAACCAAGGATATCATATACTCATGCACCGTCACGATTAACAACTCTTCAGAAACCTATGTAGGCTCCACTTCTAACTGCTTCAAAATCAGATATAATTCGCACATCCACTCGTTCAAAAAGCACAGCCTAGCAAACTCCACCTCACTTTCTAGCTACATACACTATCTAAAATCTAAAAATAAACCATACACACTCAAATGGGAAGTGATAGGCAGCGCGACCTCGTACAAACCACCTAATAAATTTTGTAACCTCTGTATAGTAGAGACACACAATATTATCTTCTCCAACCGTAACCTACTTAACAAAAAATCTGAGGTGTTTGCAACTTGCCAGCACCGCTTCAGACATTCCTTCCAAAACTTTAAGCCCAGTATATAGCAATGTCGGACTGGAACCTAACACCACATCTAGCATCAAACACCAGAGACACACCTTATACTACATACCCAACACTAACTGATCTATTATAACACAAACAACGACACCCCTCTGGAACCCTTCGCAGGGAGAATACCCATTTATACCTCTACGTCAGGTGTGACAACATCCACCCACTTGAACGGCACTACACCGCTCTAAGGGTAATTTGAGCATGAATTGATCGGTTGGATAGTGTTGTGCAGAGGAAACACCTTCCTTAGACAGATGAAAAATGATTTAATCTAGTAACGCTGTTGAGCAGTAGGACCGGGCTGCTGAGCGCAGTGAGTGAATGCATTGCAACTGCCGTGCGGGTTGTACATATATGGATGATCTGACGGTCACAGGGGAGTCGCGAGGACTGCGGATCGACCTCTGGCCGGCCTGGGGATGATTATCTTTCGACATCCAATGTAGCAAGCGATGACCCAGATCTTACCAGAGATCATTGGGTCCTGAAGCAATCCTGCAATCACCGCGCCTGGTCCTATGAGTAGACTACAACCACAGAGATCAATAATTTAGAATCCTCGCTCATCATCTATAATCTCCATTTGTGGCACCTTACGATGGGTTAATCCACCATAATAATATGATCACCTTCAGCATAACTTAATTAAACTACTCTATAGTTAATACACTTTATGCTTTAAAAATTTCTCTTGGAGGATGCGCATCACCATAGAAATTAGGGTCTATATTGGGACACATTTTAATAGCTAGGTATAGAAACCCCAGAGTTACCTCCCCGCATGCATTAACTCCCCTTAGCCACACACACACTTCCGGGTGGTATTCAATGGCGTTTCTCGAAACGTAACAGCCTCCTGTATTGAACTAATGAACACCAGACTACGATCTCTAACTGGATTGTCGTGGATTATGTAAATACACTCCCCTGACCATGAAAATGCCGAAGTACATGAAATACTTGACATTCCTTCGCTGTGCATCTCCAATACTTTTAACACTTTTAATGCTTGCACTATTTTTAATGCTTATAATATTTCTCCACACACAGACTTCAATCATATAAAGAATATGCCACCAGATCTACCAACCTAACACTCTTGTTTACCTACCTAAGTGCCTCTACCACACATATCTCTCTGCCACACTATATAAACAAGACGCACATGCGTGCCACACATATAACATTTGCACTATATAAGCGCTTATCTTCATGTTGTATTTTAACCTGTATTTTTGATTTTTGATTGTACCTCTTAATATAAATGTAATCTCGAAGTGTGTACTGCCACTCTAAATTCTGTAATGAATGTTGACCCACAATGTTTGAATATGTATCAATGTTTGAATATGTATCGGTATGTCTCTCGGCTGAAAAGGAGGTCATATAACTGTCCATGCATTAATAAATTGCTCCGAAGAATCCAAACCTCGGTTTGGAGGAAACAGCTGTAAGCACAATAAAGTTTTGAACAGTTCTTTGATTCTTATATTTCATATAACTGCTCTGTAAATCATCTGATGTTTTTACATTGAGCTACTTAACTTACTGTTAATAAGGTAGTAATACATTACTGCCTACCACCATTTAGGGTTTATAAAAATATATATAACTACAAAAGGTTTTTGTATTTGCATAACCATAAATAGTATACTTAATACTATATATATATATATATATTTATATATATATTTATATATATATATATATATATATATATATATTTATATATATATTTATATATATATTTATATATATATTTATATATTTATATATATATATATATTTATATATATATTTATATATATATTTATATATATATATATATATTTATGTATATATATATTTATTTATATATATCTATATATTTATTTATATATATATATATATAAATATATATATATATATATATATATATATATAAATATATAAATATATATATAGTTATATATCAATATAGTTATAAGAACACCCCCACTAGAGAGCACTAACAAGTTTGATTTAGAACGTAGCACGATGGAAAGCATCCAGCAGATAGCTAATTCCATACACCAGAGTATAACTGTAACTATAGACTTCCCTTCCAAACACCCTAACAATAGACTACCTGTATTAGACACAGAACTCTGGATTAACACTATAGACGAGAGAGCCCAAATTCTCCACTCACACTATGCTAAACCCATGGCCTCCAAATACCTGATA
>CAXHJY010001048.1:0-37500 GCA_964016885.1 Eledone cirrhosa
ACATACCCCAGCCACCCACCCCTGTGCATCAGACCTCCACCATCCACTTATGAGCTTTGCTGTTCTCCTTACCCACGCCACCCTTCCAACTCCCACTACCCCCTCCTAGTTTATCTTCGAGCCACTTAAGAGCTACTTGTAATAAACTGTAAAATAACAACAACCATAACAGTAACAACAATAAATACTACTACGACTACCACTACTACTACAACAGTAAGGGACAACAACAATAACAACACCACAAACAACTATAACAACACCAATAACAACACCACAAACAACTATAACAACACCAACAACAACACCACAAACAACTATAACAAAACCAACGACAACACCACAAAAAAATATAACAACACCAACGACAACACCACAAACAACTATAACAACAACACCAACAACAACACCACAAACAACTATAACAACACCAACAACAACACCACAAACAAATATAACAAGACCAACAACGACTATAAATAACAAGAGAAGTAGGCAGCAAAACAACATCAATAACAAATAACTATAACTAGATCAAGAACAACTATTACAATAATGGTGACAACAACTACAACAACTACAACAACTACAATAGTAACGACTACAACAATAACAAATTGAAAAAATACTACCACCACAACCGCCACCACCACCACCACCACCATCACCACCACCACCGCCATCACCACCACCATCACCACCATCACAATCACCACCACCACTACCACCACCACTACCACCACCTCCACCACCACCACTACCATCACCAACACCACCACCACTAACCCCCCCCCCCCCCACCCACCACCACCACCACTACCATCACCAACACCACTACCATCACCACCACCACCACCACTACCATCACCAAAACCTCGACCACTACCATCATCACCATCACCACCACCACCACCACCACCACCACCACCACCACCACCACCACCACCACCACCACCATCGCCACCACCACGACCACTACCATCACCATCACCACCACCAATGTAGATAACAACAACAACAACAGCACCAATGTAGATAAGAACAACAACAACAACAGCAACAGCACCAATGTAGATAACAACAACAACAACAGCACCAATGTAGATAACAACAGCAACAGCACCAATGTAGATAACAACAACAACAACAACAACAACACCAATGTAGATGACACCAACAACAACTTCACCAATGTAGATAACAATAACAACAACAGCACCAATGTAGATAACAACAACAACAACAGCACCAATGTAGATAACAACAACAACAACAACACCAATGTAGATAACAACAACAACAACAGCACCAATGTAGATAACAACAACAACAACAGCACCAATGTAGATAACAACAACAACAACAGCACCAATGTAGATAACAACAACAACAACAACAGCACCGACGTAGATAACAACAACAACAACAACAGCACCAATGTAGATAACAACAACAACAACAGCACCAATGTAGATAACAACAACAACAACACCAATGTAGATAACAACAACAACAACAGCACCGATGTAGATAACAACAACAACAACAACAGCACCAATGTAGATAACAACATCAACAACAACACCAATGTAGATAACAACAACAACAACAACAGCACCGATGTAGATAACAACAACAACAACAGCACCAATGTAGATAACGACAACAACAACAACAACAGCACTAATGTAGATAACAACAACAACAACAACACCAATGTAGATAACAACAACAACAACAACAGCACCAATGTAGATAACAACAACAGCACCAATGTAGATAACAACAACAACAACAACAGCACCAATGTAGATAACAACAACAACAACAGCACCAATGTAGATAACAACAACAACAACAACAGCACCGATGTAGATAACAACAACAACAACGGCACCAATGTAGATAACAACAACAACAACAACAGCACCGATGTAGATAACAACAACAACAACAGCACCAATGTAGATAACGACAACAACAACAACAGCACTAATGTAGATAACAACAACAACAACAACAGCACCAATGTAGATAACAACAACAACAACAACACCAATGTAGATAACAACAACAACAACAGCACCGATGTAGATAACAACAACAACAACAACAACACCAATGTAGATAACAACAACAACAACAGCACCGATGTAGATAACAACAACAACAACAACAACACCAATATAGATAACAACAACAACAACAACAGCACTGATGTAGCTAACAACAACAACAACACCAATGTAGATAACAACAACAACAACAGCACCAATGTAGATAACAACAGCAACAGCACCAATGTAGATAACAACAACAACAACAACAGCACCAGTGTAGATAACAACAACAACAACAACAACAACACCAATGTAGATAACAACAACAATAACAGCACCAATGTAGATAACAACAACAACAACAACACCAATGTAGATAACAACAACAACAACAGCACCAATGTAGATAACAACAACAACAACAACAGCACGAATGAAGATAACAACAACAACAACAACAGCACCAATGTAGATAACAACAACAACAGCACCAATGTAGATAACAACAACAACAACAAAACCAATGTAGATAAAAACAACAGCAACAACAGCACGAATGAAGATAACTACAACAACAACAACAGCACCAATGTAGATAACAACAACAACAGCACCGATGTAGATAACAACAACAACAACACCACCAATGTAGATAACAACAACAACAACACCAATGTAGATAACAACAACAACAACAACAACAACAACAACAACAACAGCACCGATGTAGATAACAACAACAACGGCACCAATGTAGATAACAACAACAACAACAACAGCACCGATGTAGATAACAACAACAACAACAGCACCAATGTAGATAACAACAACAACAACAACAACAGCACCAATGTAGATAACAACAACAACAGCACCAATGTAGATAACAACAACAACAACAACAACACCAATGTAAATAACAACAACAACAACAACACCAATGTAGATAACAACAACAACACCAATGTAGATAACAACAACAACAGCACCAATGTAGATAACAACAACAACAACAACAGCACCAATGTAGATAACAACATCAACAACAACACCAATGTAGATAACAACAACAACAACAGCACCAATGTAGATAACAACATCAACAACAACACCAATGTAGATAACAACAACAACAACAGCACCAATGTAGATAACAACAACAACAACAGCACCAATGTAGATAACAACAACAACAACAACAGCACCAATGTAGATAACAACAAAAACAACAACAGCACCAATGTAGATAACAACAACAACAGCACCAATGTAGATAACAACAACAACAACAAAACCAATGTAGATAACAACAACAGCAACAACAGCACCGATGTAGATAACAACAACAACGGCACCAATGTAGATAACAACAACAATAACAACAGCACCGATGTAGATAACAACAACAACAACAGCACCAATGTAGATAACAACAACAACAACAACAGCACCAATGTAGATAACAACAACAACATGAGCACCAATGTAGATAATAACAACAACAATAACAACACCAATGTAGATAACAACAACAACAACAGCACCGATGTAGATAACAACAACAACACCAATGTAGATAACAACAACAGCACCAATGTAGATAACAACAACAACACCAATGTAGATAACAACAACAACAGCACCAATGTAGATAACAACAACAACAACAGCACAAATGTAGATAACAACAACAACAACAGCACCAATGTAGATAACTACAACAACAGCACCAATGTAGATAACAACAACAACAACAGCACCAATGTAGATAACGACAACAACAACAACAACACCAATGTAGATAACAACAACAACAGCACCAATGTAGATAACAACAACAACAGCAACAATGTAGATAACAACAGCAACAACAGCACCAATGTAGATAACAACAACAACAACAGCACCAATGTAGATAACAACAACAACAGCACCAATGTAGATAACAACAACAACAACAGCACCAATGTAGATAACAACAACAACAACAGCACCAATGTAGATAACGACAACAACAACAACAACACCAATGTAGATAACAACAACAACAGCACCAATGTAGATAACAACAACAACAGCAACAATGTAGATAACAACAGCAACAACAGCACCAATGTAGATAACAACAACAACAGCACCAATGTAGATAACAACAACAACAACAACAACACCAATGTAAATAACAACAACAACAACAACACCAATGTAGATAACAACAACAACACCAATGTAGATAACAACAACAACAGCACCAATGTAGATAACAACAACAACAACAACAGCACCAATGTAGATAACAACATCAACAACAACACCAATGTAGATAACAACAACAACAACAGCACCAATGTAGATAACAACATCAACAACAACACCAATGTAGATAACAACAACAACAACAGCACCAATGTAGATAACAACAACAACAACAGCACCAATGTAGATAACAACAACAACAACAACAGCACCAATGTAGATAACAACAAAAACAACAACAGCACCAATGTAGATAACAACAACAACAGCACCAATGTAGATAACAACAACAACAACAAAACCAATGTAGATAACAACAACAGCAACAACAGCACCGATGTAGATAACAACAACAACGGCACCAATGTAGATAACAACAACAATAACAACAGCACCGATGTAGATAACAACAACAACAACAGCACCAATGTAGATAACAACAACAACAACAACAGCACCAATGTAGATAACAACAACAACAAGAGCACCAATGTAGATAATAACAACAACAATAACAACACCAATGTAGATAACAACAACAACAACAGCACCGATGTAGATAACAACAACAACACCAATGTAGATAACAACAACAGCACCAATGTAGATAACAACAACAACACCAATGTAGATAACAACAACAACAGCACCAATGTAGATAACAACAACAACAACAGCACAAATGTAGATAACAACAACAACAACAGCACCAATGTAGATAACTACAACAACAGCACCAATGTAGATAACAACAACAACAACAGCACCAATGTAGATAACGACAACAACAACAACAACACCAATGTAGATAACAACAACAACAGCACCAATGTAGATAACAACAACAACAGCAACAATGTAGATAACAACAGCAACAACAGCACCAATGTAGATAACAACAACAACAACAGCACCAATGTAGATAACAACAACAACAGCACCAATGTAGATAACAACAACAACAACAGCACCAATGTAGATAACAACAACAACAGCAACAATGTAGATAACAACAACAACAACAGCACCAATGTAGATAACAACAACAACAACACCAATGTAGATAACAACAACAACAACAACACCAATGTAGATAACAACAACAACAACAGCACCAATGTAGATAACAACAACAACAGCACCAATGTAGATAACAACAACAACAACAACAGCACCAATGTAGATAACAACAACAACAACAGCACCAATGTAGATAACAACAACAACAACAACAGCACCGATGTAGATAACAACAACAACAACAGCACCAATGTAGATAACGACAACAACAACAACAGCACTAATGTAGATAACAACAACAACAACAACAGCACCAATGTAGATAACAACAACAACAACAACAACACCAATGTAGATAACAACAACAACAACAACACCAATGTAGATAACAACAACAACAACAGCTCCGATGTAGATAACAACAACAACAGCAGCAATGTAGATAACAACAACAACAACAACAGCACCAATGTAGATAACAACAGCAACAGCACCAATGTAGATAACAACAACAACAACAACAGCACCAGTGTAGATAACAACAACAACAACAACACCAATGTAGATAACAACAACAATAACAGCACCAATGTAGATAACAACAACAACAACAACACCAATGCAGATAACAACAACAACAGCACCAATGTAGATAACAAGAACAACACAACAGCACCAATGTAGATAACAACAACAACAACAACACCAATGTAGATAACAACAACAACAACAGCTCCGATGTAGATAACAACAACAACAGCAGCAATGTAGATAACAACAACAACAACAACAGCACCAATGTAGATAACAACAGCAACAGCACCAATGTAGATAACAACAACAACAACAACAGCACCGATGTAGATAACAACAACAACAACAACACCAATGTAGATAACAACAACAATAACAGCACCAATGTAGATAACAACAACAACAACAACACCAATGCAGATAACAACAACAACAGCACCAATGTAGATAACAAGAACAACACAACAGCACCAATGTAGATAACAACAACAACAACAGCACCAATGTAGATAACAACAACAACAACAACAGCACGAATGAAGATAACAACAACAACAACAGCACCAATGTAGATAACAACAACAACAGCACCAATGTAGATAACAACAACAACAACAAAACCAATGTAGATAAAAACAACAGCAACAACAGCACCGATGTAGATAACAACAACAACAACACCACCAATGTAGATAACAACAACAACAACAACAACAACAACAGCACCGATGTAGATAACAACAACAACAACGGCACCAATGTAGATAACAACAACAACAACAACAGCACCGATGTAGATAACAACAACAACAACAGCACCAATGTAGATAACAACAACAACAACAACAACAGCACCAATGTAGATAACAACAACAACAGCACCAATGTAGATAACAACAACAACAACAACAACAACAACACCAATGTAAATAACAACAACAACAACAACACCAATGTAGATAACAACAACAACACCAATGTAGATAACAACAACAACAGCACCAATGTAGATAACAACAACAACAACAACAGCACCAATGTAGATAACAACATCAACAACAACACCAATGTAGATAACAACAACAACAACAGCACCAATGTAGATAACAACAACAACAACAACACCAATGTAGATAACAACAACAACAACAACAGCACCAATGTAGATAACAACAACAACAACAACAGCACCAATGTAGATAACAACAACAACAACAACAACAGCACCAATGTAGATAACAACAACAACAACAACAGCACCAATGTAGATAACAACAACAACAACAACAGCACCAATGTAGATAACAACAGCAACAACAGCACCAATGTAGATAACAACAACAATAACAACAGCACCAATGTAGATAACAACAACAACAACAGCACCAATGTAGATAACAACAACAACAGGAACAATATAGATAACAACAACAACAACAGCACCAATGAAGATAACAACAACAACAACAACAGCACCAATGTAGATAACAACAACAACAGCAACAATGTAGATAACAACAACAACAACAACACCAATGTAGATAACAACAACAACAACAACACCAATGTAGATAACAACAACAACAACAACAACAATGTAGATAACAACAACAACAGCAACAATGTAGATAACAACAACAACGACAGCACCAATGTAGATAACAACAACAGCAACAGCACCAATGTAGATAACAACAACAACAACACCAATGTAGATAACAACAACAACAACAGCACCAATGTAGATAACAACAACAACAGCACCAATGTAGATAACAACAACAACAGCACCAATGTAGATAACAACAACAACAACAACAGCACCAATGTAGATAACAACAAGAACAGCACCAATGTAGATAACAACAGCAACAACAACAGCACCGATGTAGATAACAACAACAACAACAACACCAATGTAGATAACAACAACAACAACAGCACCAATGTAGATAACAACAACAACAACAACAGCACCAATGTAGATAACAACAACAACAGCAACAATGTAGATAACAACAACAACAACAACACCAATGTAGATAACAACAACAACAACAGCACCAATGTAGATAACAACAACAACAACAACAGCACCAATGTAGATAACAACAACAACAGCACCAATGCAGATAACAACAACAACAACAGCACCGATGTAGATAACAACAACAACAATAACACCAATGTAGATAACAACAACAATGACAGCACCAATGTAGATAACAACAACAACAACAACAGCACGAATGTAGATAACAACAACAACAACGGCACCAATGTAGATAACAACAACAAGAACAGCACCAATGTAGATAACAACAACAGCAACAGCACCAATGTAGATAACAACAACAACAACAACACCAATGTAGAAAACAACAACAACAACAACACCAATGTAGATAACAACAACAACACCAATGTAGATAACAACAACAACAGCACCAATGTAGATAACAACAACAACAACAACAGCACCAATGTAGATAACAACATCAACAACAACACCAATGTAGATAACAACAACAACAACAGCACCAATGTAGATAACAACATCAACAACAACACCAATGTAGATAACAACAACAACAACAGCACCAATGTAGATAACAACAACAACAACAGCACCAATGTAGATAACAACAACAACAACAACAGCACCAATGTAGATAACAACAAAAACAACAACAGCACCAATGTAGATAACAACAACAACAGCACCAATGTAGATAACAACAACAACAACAAAACCAATGTAGATAACAACAACAGCAACAACAGCACCGATGTAGATAACAACAACAACGGCACCAATGTAGATAACAACAACAATAACAACAGCACCGATGTAGATAACAACAACAACAACAGCACCAATGTAGATAACAACAACAACAACAACAGCACCAATGTAGATAACAACAACAACATGAGCACCAATGTAGATAATAACAACAACAATAACAACACCAATGTAGATAACAACAACAACAACAGCACCGATGTAGATAACAACAACAACACCAATGTAGATAACAACAACAGCACCAATGTAGATAACAACAACAACACCAATGTAGATAACAACAACAACAGCACCAATGTAGATAACAACAACAACAACAGCACAAATGTAGATAACAACAACAACAACAGCACCAATGTAGATAACTACAACAACAGCACCAATGTAGATAACAACAACAACAACAGCACCAATGTAGATAACGACAACAACAACAACAACACCAATGTAGATAACAACAACAACAGCACCAATGTAGATAACAACAACAACAGCAACAATGTAGATAACAACAGCAACAACAGCACCAATGTAGATAACAACAACAACAACAGCACCAATGTAGATAACAACAACAACAGCACCAATGTAGATAACAACAACAACAACAGCACCAATGTAGATAACAACAACAACAGCAACAATGTAGATAACAACAACAACAACAGCACCAATGTAGATAACAACAACAACAACACCAATGTAGATAACAACAACAACAACAACAGCACCAATGTAGATAACAACAACAACAACAGCACCAATGTAGATAACAACAACAACAGCACCAATGTAGATAACAACAACAACAACAACAGCACCAATGTAGATAACAACAACAACAACAGCACCAATGTAGATAACAACAACAACAACAACAGCACCGATGTAGATAACAACAACAACAACGGCACCAATGTAGATAACAACAACAACAACAACAGCACCGATGTAGATAACAACAACAACAACAGCACCAATGTAGATAACGACAACAACAACAACAGCACTAATGTAGATAACAACAACAACAACAACAGCACCAATGTAGATAACAACAACAACAACAACAACACCAATGTAGATAACAACAACAACAACAACACCAATGTAGATAACAACAACAACAACAGCTCCGATGTAGATAACAACAACAACAGCAGCAATGTAGATAACAACAACAACAACAACAGCACCAATGTAGATAACAACAGCAACAGCACCAATGTAGATAACAACAACAACAACAACAGCACCAGTGTAGATAACAACAACAACAACAACACCAATGTAGATAACAACAACAATAACAGCACCAATGTAGATAACAACAACAACAACAACACCAATGCAGATAACAACAACAACAGCACCAATGTAGATAACAAGAACAACACAACAGCACCAATGTAGATAACAACAACAACAACAGCACCAATGTAGATAACAACAACAACAACAACAGCACGAATGAAGATAACAACAACAACAACAGCACCAATGTAGATAACAACAACAACAGCACCAATGTAGATAACAACAACAACAACAAAACCAATGTAGATAAAAACAACAGCAACAACAGCACCGATGTAGATAACAACAACAACAACACCACCAATGTAGATAACAACAACAACAACAACAACAACAACAGCACCGATGTAGATAACAACAACAACAACGGCACCAATGTAGATAACAACAACAACAACAACAGCACCGATGTAGATAACAACAACAACAACAGCACCAATGTAGATAACAACAACAACAACAACAACAGCACCAATGTAGATAACAACAACAACAGCACCAATGTAGATAACAACAACAACAACAACAACAACAACACCAATGTAAATAACAACAACAACAACAACACCAATGTAGATAACAACAACAACACCAATGTAGATAACAACAACAACAGCACCAATGTAGATAACAACAACAACAACAACAGCACCAATGTAGATAACAACATCAACAACAACACCAATGTAGATAACAACAACAACAACAGCACCAATGTAGATAACAACAACAACAACAACACCAATGTAGATAACAACAACAACAACAACAGCACCAATGTAGATAACAACAACAACAACAACAGCACCAATGTAGATAACAACAACAACAACAACAACAGCACCAATGTAGATAACAACAACAACAACAACAGCACCAATGTAGATAACAACAACAACAACAACAGCACCAATGTAGATAACAACAGCAACAACAGCACCAATGTAGATAACAACAACAATAACAACAGCACCAATGTAGATAACAACAACAACAACAGCACCAATGTAGATAACAACAACAACAGGAACAATATAGATAACAACAACAACAACAGCACCAATGAAGATAACAACAACAACAACAGCACCAATGTAGATAACAACAACAACAGCAACAATGTAGATAACAACAACAACAACAACACCAATGTAGATAACAACAACAACAACAACACCAATGTAGATAACAACAACAACAACAACAACAATGTAGATAACAACAACAACAGCAACAATGTAGATAACAACAACAACGACAGCACCAATGTATATAACAACAACAGCAACAGCACCAATGTAGATAACAACAACAACAACACCAATGTAGATAACAACAACAACAACAGCACCAATGTAGATAACAACAACAACAGCACCAATGTAGATAACAACAACAACAGCACCAATGTAGATAACAACAACAACAACAACAGCACCAATGTAGATAACAACAAGAACAGCACCAATGTAGATAACAACAGCAACAACAACAGCACCGATGTAGATAACAACAACAACAACAACACCAATGTAGATAACAACAACAACAACAGCACCAATGTAGATAACAACAACAACAACAACAGCACCAATGTAGATAACAACAACAACAGCAACAATGTAGATAACAACAACAACAACAACACCAATGTAGATAACAACAACAACAACAGCACCAATGTAGATAACAACAACAACAACAACAGCACCAATGTAGATAACAACAACAACAGCACCAATGCAGATAACAACAACAACAACAGCACCGATGTAGATAACAACAACAACAATAACACCAATGTAGATAACAACAACAATGACAGCACCAATGTAGATAACAACAACAACAACAACAGCACGAATGTAGATAACAACAACAACAACGGCACCAATGTAGATAACAACAACAAGAACAGCACCAATGTAGATAACAACAACAGCAACAGCACCAATGTAGATAACAACAACAACAACAACACCAATGTAGAAAACAACAACAACAACAGCACCAATGTAGATACTAACAACAACAACAACAACAGCACCAATGTAGATAACAACAACAGCACCAATGTAGATAACACAACAGCACCAATGTAGATAACAACAACAACAACAGCACCAATGTAGCAAACAACAACAGCACCAGTGTAGATAACAATAACAACAACAACAACAGCACCAATGTAGATAACAACAAGAACAGCACCAATGTAGATAACAACAACAACAACAACAGCACCAATGTAGATAACAACAACAACAACAACAACACCAATGTAGATAACAACAACAACAACAACACCAATGTAGATAACAACAACAATAACAGCACCAATGTAGATAACAACAACAACAACAACACCAATGCAGATAACAACAACAACAACAGCACCAATGTAGATAACAACAACAACAACAACAGCACCAATGTAGATAACAACAACAACAGCACCAATGTAGATAACAACAACAACAACAAAACCAATGTAGATAAAAACAACAGCAACAACAGCACCGATGTAGATAACAACAACAACAACAACACCAATGTAGATAACAACAACACCAATGTAGATAACAACAACAACAACAACAGCACCGATGTAGATAACAACAACAACAACGGCACCAATGTAGATAACAACAACAACAACAACAGCAGCACCGATGTAGATAACAACAACAACAACAGCACCAATGTAGATAACAACAACAACAACAACAGCACCAATGTAGATAACAACAACAACAGCACCAATGTAGATAACAACAACAACAACAACAACAACAACACCAATGTAGATAACAACAACAACAGCACCAATGTAGATAACGACAACAACAACACCAATGTAAATAACAACAACAACAACAACAACAGCACCAATGTAGATAACAACAGCAACAACAGCACCAATGTAGATAACAACAACAACAACAACAGCACCAATGTAGATAACAACAACAACAACAGCACCAATGTAGATAACAACAACAACAGCAATAATGTAGATAACAACAACAACAGCACCAATGTAGATAACAACAACAACAGGAACAATATAGATAACAACAACAACAACAGCACCAATGAAGATAACAACAACAACAACAACAACAGCACCAATGTAGATAACAACAACAAAAGCAACAATGTAGATAACAACAACAACAACACCAATGTAGATAACAACAACAACAGGAACAATATAGATAACAACAACAACAACAGCACCAATGTAGATAACAACAACAACAGGAACAATATAGATAACAACAACAACAACAACACCAATGTAGATAACAACAACAACAGGAACAATATAGATAACAACAACAACAACAGCACCAATGAAGATAACAACAACAACAACAACAACAGCACCAATGAAGATAACAACAACAACAACAACAACAGCACCAATGAAGATAACAACAACAACAACAACAACAGCACCAATGTAGATAACAACAACAACAGCAACAATGTAGATAACAACAACAACAACAACACCAATGTAGATAACAACAACAACAACAGCACCAATGTAGATAACAACAACAACAGCAATAATGTAGATAACAACAACAACAGCACCAATGTAGATAACAACAACAACAGGAACAATATAGATAACAACAACAACAACAACAGCACCAATGAAGATAACAACAACAACAACAACAACAGCACCAATGTAGATAACAACAACAACAGCAATAATGTAGATAACAACAACAACAGCACCAATGTAGATAACAACAACAACAGGAACAATATAGATAACAACAACAACAACAGCACCAATGAAGATAACAACAACAACAACAACAACAGCACCAATGTAGATAACAACAACAACAACACCAATGTAGATAACAACAACAACAACACCAATGTAGATAACAAGAACAACAACAGCACCAATGTAGATAACAACAACAACAACACCAATGTAGATTACAACAACAACAACAACAATGTAGATTACAACAACAACACCAATGTAGATAACAACAACAACAACAGCACCAATATAGATAACGAGAACAACAACAACACCATTGTAGATAACAACAACAACAACAACAATGTAGATTACAACAACAACAACAACAACAGCACCAATGTAGATAACAACAACAACAGCAACAATGTAGATAACAACAACAACAACAACACCAATGTAGATAACAACAACATCAACAGCACCAATGTAGATAACAACAACAACAACAACAACAACACCAATGTAGATAACAACAACAACAACAGCAATGTAGATAACAACAACAACAACAGCACCAATGTAGATTACAACAACAACAACAACAATGTAGATAACAACAACAACACCAATGTAGATAACAACAACAACAGCAATAATGTAGATAACAACAACAACAGCACCAATGTAGATAACAACAACAACAGCAATAATGTAGATAACAACAACAACAGCACCAATGTAGATAACAACAACAACAGGAACAATATAGATAACAACAACAACAACAGCACCAATGAAGATAACAACAACAACAACAACAACAGCACCAATGTAGATAACAACAACAACAGCAACAATGTAGATAACAACAACAACAACAACACCAATGTAGATAACAACAACATCAACAGCACCAATGTAGATAGAACAACAACAACAACAACAACACCAATGTAGATAACAACAACAACAACAGCAATGTAGATAACAACAACAACAACAGCACCAATGTAGATTACAACAACAACAACAATGTAGATAACAACAACAACACCAATGTAGATAACAACAACAACAACAACACCAATGTAGATAACAAGAACAACAACAGCACCAATGTAGATAACAACAACAACAACACCAATGTAGATTACAACAACAACAACAACAATGTAGATTACAACAACAACACCAATGTAGATAACAACAACAACAACAGCACCAATATAGATAACGATAACAACAACAACACCATTGTAGATAACAACAACAACAACAACAATGTAGATTACAACAACAACAACAACAACAGCACCAATGTAGATAACAACAACAACAGCAACAATGTAGATAACAACAACAACAACAACACCAATGTAGATAACAACAACATCAACAGCACCAATGTAGATAACAACAACAACAACAACAACAACACCAATGTAGATAACAACAACAACAACAGCAATGTAGATAACAACAACAACAAAGGCACCAATGTAGATTACAACAACAACAACAACAATGTAGATAACAACAACAACACCAATGTAGATAACAACAACAACAGCAATAATGTAGATAACAACAACAACAGCACCAATGTAGATAGCAACAACAACAGGAACAATATAGATAACAACAACAACAACAGCACCAATGAAGATAACAACAACAACAACAACAACAGCACCAATGTAGATAACAACAACAACAGCAACAATGTAGATAACAACAACAACAACAACACCAATGTAGATAACAACAACATCAACAGCACCAATGTAGATAACAACAACAACAACAACAACAACACCAATGTAGATAACAACAACAACAACAGCAATGTAGATAACAACAACAACAACAGCACCAATGTAGATTACAACAACAACAACAACAATGTAGATAACAAAAACAACACCAATGTAGATAACAACAACAACAGCAATAATGTAGATAACAACAACAACAGCACCAATGTAGATAACAACAACAACAGGAACAATATAGATAACAACAACAACAACAACACCAATGTAGATAACAAGAACAACAACAGCACCAATGTAGATAACAACAACAACAACACCAATGTAGATTACAACAACAACAACAACAATGTAGATTACAACAACAACACCAATGTAGATAACAACAACAACAACAGCACCAATATAGATAACGAGAACAACAACAACACCATTGTAGATAACAACAACAACAACAACAGCACCAATGTAGATAACAACAACAACAACAGCACCAATGTAGATAACAACAACAGCAATAATGTAGATAACAACAACAACAGCACCAATGTAGATAACAACAACAACAGGAACAATATAGATAACAACAACAACAACAGCACCAATGAAGATAACAACAACAACAACAACAACAGCACCAATGTAGATAACAACAACAACAGCAACAATGTAGATAACAACAACAACAACAACACCAATGTAGATAACAACAACATCAACAGCACCAATGTAGATAACAACAACAACAACAACAACAACACCAATGTAGATAACAACAACAACAACAGCAATGTAGATAACAACAGCAACAACAGCACCAATGTAGATAACAACAACAACAACAACAGCACCAATGTAGATAACAACAACAACAGCACCAATGTAGATAACAACAACAACAGCAATAATGTAGATAACAACAACAACAGCACCAATGTAGATAACAACAACAACAGGAACAATATAGATAACAACAACAACAACAGCACCAATGAAGATAACAACAACAACAACAACAACAGCACCAATGTAGATAACAACAACAACAGCAACAATGTAGATAACAACAACAACAACAACACCAATGTAGATAACAACAACATCAACAGCACCAATGTAGATAACAACAACAACAACAACAACAACACCAATGTAGATAACAACAACAACAACAGCAATGTAGATAACAACAACAACAACAGCACCAATGTAGATTACAACAACAACAACAACAATGTAGATAACAAAAACAACACCAATGTAGATAACAACAACAACAGCAATAATGTAGATAACAACAACAACAGCACCAATGTAGATAACAACAACAACAGGAACAATATAGATAACAACAACAACAACAGCACCAATGAAGATAACAACAACAACAACAACAACAGCACCAATGTAGATAACAACAACAACAGCAACAATGTAGATAACAACAACAACAACAACACCAATGTAGATAACAACAACATCAACAGCACCAATGTAGATAACAACAACAACAACAACAACAACACCAATGTAGATAACAACAACAACAACAGCAATGTAGATAACAACAACAACAACAGCACCAATGTAGATAACAACAACAACAACAACAGCACCAATGTAGATAACAACAACAACAACAGCACCAATGTAGATAACAACAACAACAGCAATAATGTAGATAACAAAAACAACAGCACCAATGTAGATAACAACAACAACAGGAACAATATAGATAACAACAACAACAACAGCACCAATGAAGATAACAACAACAACAACAACAACAGCACCAATGTAGATAACAACAACAACAGCAACAATGTAGATAACAACAACAACAACAACACCAATGTAGATAACAACAACATCAACAGCACCAATGTAGATAACAACAACAACAACAACAACAACACCAATGTAGATAACAACAACAACAACAGCAATGTAGATAACAACAACAACAACAGCACCAATGTAGATTACAACAATAACAACAACAATGTAGATAACAACAACAACACCAATGTAGATAACAACAACAACAACAACACCAATGTAGATAACAAGAACAACAACAGCACCAATGTAGATAACAACAACAACAACACCAATGTAGATTACAACAACAACAACAACAACAATGTAGATTACAACAACAACACCAATGTAGATAACAACAACAACAACAGCACCAATATAGATAACGAGAACAACAACAACACCATTGTAGATAACAACAACAACAACAACAATGTAGATTACAACAACAAAAACAACAATGTAGATAACAACAACAACAACACCAATGTAGATAACAACAACAACACCAATGTAGATAACAACAACAACACCAATGTAGATAACAACAACAACAACAGCACCAATGCAGATAACAACAACAACAACAACAGCACCAATGTAGATAACAACAACAACAGCACCAATGTAGATAACAACAACAACAACAGCACCAATGTAGATAACAAGAACAACAACAGCAGCAATGTAGATAACAACAACAACACCAATGTAGATTACAACAACAACAACAACAATGTAGATAACAACAACAACACCAATGTAGATAACAACAACAACAACAACAGCACCAATGTAGATAACAACAACAACAGCACCAATGCAGATAACAACAACAACAACAGCACCGATGTAGATAACAACAACAACAACAACACCAATGTAGATAAAACAATAATGACAGCACCAATGTAGATAACAACAACAACAACAACAGCACGAATGTAGATAACAACAACAACAACGGCACCAATGTAGATAACAACAACAACAACAGCACCAATGTAGATAACAACAACAGCAACAGCACCAATGTAGATAACAACAACAACAACAACACCAATGTAGATAACAACAACAACAACAGCACCAATGTAGATACTAACAACAACAACAACAACAGCACCAATGTAGATAACAACAGCACCAATGTAGATAACACAACAGCACCAATGTAGATAACAACAACAACAACAGCACCAATGTAGCAAACAACAACAGCACCAGTGTAGATAACAATAACAACAACAACAGCACCAATGTAGATAACAACAAGAACAGCACCAATGTAGATAACAACAACAACAACAACAGCACCAATGTAGATAACAACAACAACAACAACAACACCAATGTAGATAACAACAACAACAACAGCACCAATGTAGATAACAACAGCACCAATGTAGATAACACAACAGCACCAATGTAGATAACAACAACAACAACAGCACCAATGTAGCAAACAACAACAGCACCAGTGTAGATAACAATAACAACAACAACAGCACCAATGTAGATAACAACAAGAACAGCACCAATGTAGATAACAACAACAACAACAACAGCACCAATGTAGATAACAACAACAACAACAACAACACCAATGTAGATAACAACAACAATAACAGCACCAATGTAGATAACAACAACAACAACAACACCAATGCAGATAACAACAACAACAACAGCACCAATGTAGATAACAACAACAACAACAACAGCACCAATGTAGATAACAACAACAACAGCACCAATGTAGATAACAACAACAACAACAAAACCAATGTACATAAAAACAACAGCAACAACAGCACCAATGTAGATAACAACAACAACAACAACACCAATGTAGATAACAACAACAACAACACCAATGTAGATAACAACAACAACAACAACAGCACCGATGTAGATAACAACAACAACAACGGCACCAATGTATATAACAACAACAACAACAACAGCAGCACCGATGTAGATAACAACAACAACAACAGCACCAATGTAGATAACAACAACAACAACAACAGCACCAATGTAGATAACAACAACAACAGCACCAATGTAGATAACAACAACAACAACAACAACAACAACACCAATGTAGATAACAACAACAACAGCACCAATGTAGATAACGACAACAACAACACCAATGTAAATAACAACAACAACAACAACAACAGCACCAATGTAGATAACAACAGCAACAACAGCACCAATGTAGATAACAACAACAACAACAACAGCACCAATGTAGATAACAACAACAACAACAGCACCAATGTAGATAACAACAACAACAGCAATAATGTAGATAACAACAACAACAGCACCAATGTAGATAACAACAACAACAGGAACAATATAGATAACAACAACAACAACAGCACCAATGAAGATAACAACAACAACAACAACAACAGCACCAATGTAGATAACAACAACAACAGCAACAATGTAGATAACAACAACAACAACAACACCAATGTAGATATCAACAACAACAACAGCACCAATGTAGATAACAACAACAACAGCAATAATGTAGATAACAACAACAACAGGAACAATATAGATAACAACAACAACAACAACACCAATGTAGATAACAACAACAACAACAGCACCAATGTAGATAACAACAACAACAGCACCAATGTAGATAACAACAACAACAGCACCAATGTAGATAACAACAACAACAGCACCAATGTAGATAACAACAACAACAGCACCAATGTAGATAACAACAACAACAGGAACAATATAGATAACAACAACAACAACAACACCAATGTAGATAACAACAACAACAACAGCACCAATGTAGATAACAACAACAACAGCACCAATGTAGATAACAACAACAACAGCACCAATGTAGATAACAACAACAACAGGAACAATATAGATAACAACAACAACAACAACACCAATGTAGATAACAACAACAACAACAGCACCAATGTAGATAACAACAACAACAGCACCAATGTAGATAACAACAACAACAGGAACAATATAGATAACAACAACAACAACAGCACCAATGAAGATAACAACAACAACAACAACAACAGCACCAATGTAGATAACAACAACAACAGCAACAATGTAGATAACAACAACAACAACAACACCAATGTAGATAACAACAACATCAACAGCACCAATGTAGATAACAACAACAACAACAACAACAACAACACCAATGTAGATAACAACAACAACAACAGCAATGTAGATAACAACAACAACAACAGCACGAATGTAGATTACAACAACAACAACAACAATGTAGATAACAACAACAACACCAATGTAGATAACAACAACAACAACAACACCAATGTAGATAACAAGAACAACAACAGCACCAATGTAGATAACAACAACAACAACACCAATGTAGATTACAACAACAACAACAACAATGTAGATTACAACAACAACACCAATGTAGATAACAACAACAACAACAGCACCAATATAGATAACGAGAACAACAACAACACCATTGTAGATAACAACAACAACAACAACAATGTAGATTACAACAACAACAACAACAACAGCACCAATGTAGATAACAACAACAACAGCAACAATGTAGATAACAACAACAACAACAACACCAATGTAGATAACAACAACATCAACAGCACCAATGTAGATAACAACAACAACAACAACAACAACACCAATGTAGATAACAACAACAACAACAGCAATGTAGATAACAACAACAACAACAGCACCAATGTAGATAACAACAACAACAACAGTACCAATGTAGATAACAACAACAACAGCAATAATGTAGATAACAACAACAACAGCACCAATGTAGATAACAACAACAACAGGAACAATATAGATAACAACAACAACAACAGCACCAATGAAGATAACAACAACAACAACAACAACAGCACCAATGTAGATAACAACAACAACAGCAACAATGTAGATAACAACAACAACAACAACACCAATGTAGATAACAACAACATCAACAGCACCAATGTAGATAACAACAACAACAACAACAACAACACCAATGTAGATAACAACAACAACAACAGCAATGTAGATAACAACAGCAACAACAGCACCAATGTAGATAACAACAACAACAACAACAGCACCAATGTAGATAACAACAACAACAGCACCAATGTAGATAACAACAACAACAGCAATAATGTAGATAACAACAACAACAGCACCAATGTAGATAACAACAACAACAGGAACAATATAGATAACAACAACAACAACAGCACCAATGAAGATAACAACAACAACAACAACAACAGCACCAATGTAGATAACAACAACAACAGCAACAATGTAGATAACAACAACAACAACAACACCAATGTAGATAACAACAACATCAACAGCACCAATGTAGATAACAACAACAACAACAACAACAACACCAATGTAGATAACAACAACAACAACAGCAATGTAGATAACAACAACAACAACAGCACCAATGTAGATTACAACAACAACAACAACAATGTAGATAACAACAACAACACCAATGTAGATAACAACAACAACAGCAATAATGTAGATAACAACAACAACAGCACCAATGTAGATAACAACAACAACAGGAACAATATAGATAACAACAACAACAACAACACCAATGTAGATAACAACAACAACAACAGCACCAATGTAGATAACAACAACAACAGCACCAATGTAGATAACAACAACAACAGCACCAATGTAGATAACAACAACAACAGGAACAATATAGATAACAACAACAACAACACCAATGTAGATAACAACAACAACAACAGCACCAATGTAGATAACAACAACAACAGCACCAATGTAGATAACAACAACAACAGCACCAATGTAGATAACAACAACAACAGGAACAATATAGATAACAACAACAACAACAACACCAATGTAGATAACAACAACAACAACAGCACCAATGTAGATAACAACAACAACAGCACCAATGTAGATAACAACAACAACAGGAACAATATAGATAACAACAACAACAACAGCACCAATGAAGATAACAACAACAACAACAACAACAGCACCAATGTAGATAACAACAACAACAGCAACAATGTAGATAACAACAACAACAACAACACCAATGTAGATAACAACAACATCAACAGCACCAATGTAGATAACAACAACAACAACAACAACAACAACACCAATGTAGATAACAACAACAACAACAGCAATGTAGATAACAACAACAACAACAGCACGAATGTAGATTACAACAACAACAACAACAATGTAGATAACAACAACAACACCAATGTAGATAACAACAACAACAACAACACCAATGTAGATAACAAGAACAACAACAGCACCAATGTAGATAACAACAACAACAACACCAATGTAGATTACAACAACAACAACAACAATGTAGATTACAACAACAACACCAATGTAGATAACAACAACAACAACAGCACCAATATAGATAACGAGAACAACAACAACACCATTGTAGATAACAACAACAACAACAACAATGTAGATTACAACAACAACAACAACAACAGCACCAATGTAGATAACAACAACAACAGCAACAATGTAGATAACAACAACAACAACAACACCAATGTAGATAACAACAACATCAACAGCACCAATGTAGATAACAACAACAACAACAACAACAACACCAATGTAGATAACAACAACAACAACAGCAATGTAGATAACAACAACAACAACAGCACCAATGTAGATAACAACAACAACAACAGTACCAATGTAGATAACAACAACAACAGCAATAATGTAGATAACAACAACAACAGCACCAATGTAGATAACAACAACAACAGGAACAATATAGATAACAACAACAACAACAGCACCAATGAAGATAACAACAACAACAACAACAACAGCACCAATGTAGATAACAACAACAACAGCAACAATGTAGATAACAACAACAACAACAACACCAATGTAGATAACAACAACATCAACAGCACCAATGTAGATAACAACAACAACAACAACAACAACACCAATGTAGATAACAACAACAACAACAGCAATGTAGATAACAACAGCAACAACAGCACCAATGTAGATAACAACAACAACAACAGCACCAATGTAGATAACAACAACAACAGCACCAATGTAGATAACAACAACAACAGCAATAATGTAGATAACAACAACAACAGCACCAATGTAGATAACAACAACAACAGGAACAATATAGATAACAACAACAACAACAGCACCAATGAAGATAACAACAACAACAACAACAACAGCACCAATGTAGATAACAACAACAACAGCAACAATGTAGATAACAACAACAACAACAACACCAATGTAGATAACAACAACATCAACAGCACCAATGTAGATAACAACAACAACAACAACAACAACACCAATGTAGATAACAACAACAACAACAGCAATGTAGATAACAACAACAACAACAGCACCAATGTAGATTACAACAACAACAACAACAATGTAGATAACAACAACAACACCAATGTAGATAACAACAACAACAGCAATAATGTAGATAACAACAACAACAGCACCAATGTAGATAACAACAACAACAGGAACAATATAGATAACAACAACAACAACAGCACCAATGAAGATAACAACAACAACAACAACAACAGCACCAATGTAGATAACAACAACAACAGCAACAATGTAGATAACAACAACAACAACAACACCAATGTAGATAACAACAACATCAACAGCACCAATGTAGATAACAACAACAACAACAACAACACCAATGTAGATAACAACAACAACAACAGCAATGTAGATAACAACAACAACAACAGCACCAATGTAGATAACAACAACAACAACAACAGCACCAATGTAGATAACAACAACAACAACAGCACCAATGTAGATAACAACAACAACAGCAATAATGTAGATAACAACAACAACAGCACCAATGTAGATAACAACAACAACAGGAACAATATAGATAACAACAACAACAACAACACCAATGAAGATAACAACAACAACAACAACAACAGCACCAATGTAGATAACAACAACAACAGCAACAATGTAGATAACAACAACAACAACAACACCAATGTAGATAACAACAACATCAACAGCACCAATGTAGATAACAACAACAACAACAACAACACCAATGTAGATAACAACAACAACAACAGCAATGTAGATAACAACAGCAACAACAGCACCAATGTAGATAACAACAACAACAACAACAGCACCAATGTAGATAACAACAACAACAACAGCACCAATGTAGATAACAACAACAACAGCAATAATGTAGATAACAACAACAACAGCACCAATGTAGATAACAACAACAACAGGAACAATATAGATAACAACAACAACAACAGCACCAATGAAGATAACAACAACAACAACAACAACAGCACCAATGTAGATAACAACAACAACAGCAACAATGTAGATAACAACAACAACAACAACACCAATGTAGATAACAACAACATCAACAGCACCAATGTAGATAACAACAACAACAACAACAACAACACCAATGTAGATAACAACAACAACAACAGCAATGTAGATAACAACAACAACAACAGCACCAATGTAGATTCCAACAACAACAACAACAATGTAGATAACAACAACAACACCAATGTAGATAACAACTACAACAACAACACCAATGTAGATAACAAGAACAACAACAGCACCAATGTAGATAACAACAACAACAACACCAATGTAGATTACAACAACAACAACAACAATGTAGATTACAACAACAACACCAATGTAGATAACAACAACAACAACAGCACCAATATAGATAACGAGAACAACAACAACACCATTGTAGATAACAACAACAACAACAACAATGTAGATTACAACAACAAAAACAACAATGTAGATAACAACAACAACAACACCAATGTAGATAACAACAACAACACCAATGTAGATAACAACAACAACACCAATGTAGATAACAACAACAACAACAGCACCAATGCAGATAACAACAACAACAACAACAGCACCAATGTAGATAACAACAACAACAGCACCAATGTAGATAACAACAACAACAACAACAGCACCAATGTAGATAACAAGAACAACAACAGCAGCAATGTAGATAACAACAACAACACCAATGTAGATTACAACAACAACAACAACAATGTAGATAACAACAACAACACCAATGTAGATAACAACAACAACAACAGCACCAATATAGATAACAAGAACAACAACAGCACCAATGTAGATAACAACAACAACAATGTAGATAACAACAACAACAACAGTACCAATGTAGATTACAACAACAAAAACAACAATGTAGATAACAACAACAACAACACCAATGTAGATAACAACAACAACACCAATGTAGATAACAACAACAACAACAACAGCACCAATGCAGATAACAACAACAACAACAATACCAATGTAGATAACAACAACAACAACACCACCAATGTAGATAACAACAACAACAACAGCACCAATGCAGATAACAACAACAACAACAGCACCAATGTAGATAACAACAACAACAGCACCAATGTAGATAACAACAACAACAACAACAGCACCAATGTAGATAACAACAACAACAACAACAGCACCAATGTAGATAACAACAACAACAGCACCAATGTAGATAACAACAACAACAACAACAACAACAACACCAATGTAGATAACAACAACAACAGCACCAATGTAGATAACGACAACAACAACACCAATGTAAATAACAACAACAACAACAACAACAGCACCAATGTAGATAACAACAGCAACAACAGCACCAATGTAGATAACAACAACAACAACAACAGCACCAATGTAGATAACAACAACAACAACAGAACCAATGTAGATAACAACAACAACAGCAATAATGTAGATAACAACAACAACAGCACCAATGTAGATAACAACAACAACAGGAACAATATAGATAACAACAACAACAACAGCACCAATGAAGATAACAACAACAACAACAACAACAGCACCAATGTAGATAACAACAACAACAGCAACAATGTAGATAACAACAACAACAACATCACCAATGTAGATAACAACAACATCAACAGCACCAATGTAGATAACAACAACAACAACAACAACAACACCAATGTAGATAACAACAACAACAACAGCAATGTAGATAACAACAACAACAACAGCACCAATGTAGATTACAACAACAACAACAACAATGTAGATAACAACAACAACACCAATGTAGATAACAACAACAACAACAACACCAATGTAGATAACAAGAACAACAACAGCACCAATGTAGATAACAACAACAACAACACCAATGTAGATTACAACAACAACAACAACAATGTAGATTACAACAACAACACCAATGTAGATAACAACAACAACAACAGCACCAATATAGATAACGAGAACAACAACAACACCATTGTAGATAACAACAACAACAACAACAATGTAGATTACAACAACAAAAACAACAATGTAGATAACAACAACAACAACACCAATGTAGATAACAACAACAACACCAATGTAGATAACAACAACAACACCAATGTAGATAACAACAACAACAACAGCACCAATGCAGATAACAACAACAACAACAACAGCACCAATGTAGATAACAACAACAACAGCACCAATGTAGATAACAACAACAACAACAACAGCACCAATGTAGATAACAAGAACAACAACAGCACCAATGTAGATAACAACAACAACACCAATGTAGATTACAACAACAACAACAACAATGTAGATAACAACAACAACACCAATGTAGATAACAACAACAACAACAGCACCAATATAGATAACAAGAACAACAACAGCACCAATGTAGATAACAACAACAACAATGTAGATAACAACAACAACAACAACAGTACCAATGTAGATAACGACAACAACAACACCAATGTAAATAACAACAACAACAACAACAACAGCACCAATGTAGATAACAACAGCAACAACAGCACCAATGTAGATAACAACAACAACAACAACAGCACCAATGTAGATAACAACAACAACAACAGCACCAATGTAGATAACAACAACAACAGCAATAATGTAGATAACAACAACAACAGCACCAATGTAGATAACAACAACAACAGGAACAATATAGATAACAACAACAACAACAGCACCAATGAAGATAACAACAACAACAACAACAACAGCACCAATGTAGCTAACAACAACAACAGCAACAATGTAGATACCAACAACAACAACAACACCAATGTAGATAACAACATCAACAACACCAATGTAGATAACAACATCAACAGCACCAATGTAGCTAACAACAACAACAGCAACAATGTAGATACCAACAACAACAACAACACCAATGTAGATAACAACATCAACAGCACCAATATAGATAACAACAACAACAACAGCACCAATGTAGATAACAACAACATCAACAGCACCAATGTAGATAACAACAACAACAACAACAACAACACCAATGTAGATAACAACAACAACAACAGCAATGTAGATAACAACAACAACAACAGCACCAATGTAGATTACAACAACAACAACAACAATGTAGATAACAACAACAACACCAATGTAGATAACAACAAAAACAACAACACCAATGTAGATAACAAGAACAACAACAGCACCAATGTAGATAACAACAACAACAACACCAATGTAGATTACAACAACAACAACAACAATGTAGATTACAACAACAACACCAATGTAGATAACAACAACAACAACAGCACCAATATAGATAACGAGAACAACAACAACACCATTGTAGATAACAACAACAACAACAACAATGTAGATTACAACAACAAAAACAACAATGTAGATAACAACAACAACAACACCAATGTAGATAACAACAACAACACCAATGTAGATAACAACAACAACACCAATGTAGATAACAACAACAACAACAGCACCAATGCAGATAACAACAACAACAACAGCACCAATGTAGATAACAACAACAACAGCACCAATGTAGATAACAACAACAACAACAACAGCACCAATGTAGATAACAAGAACAACAACAGCACCAATGTAGATAACAACAACAACACCAATGTAGATTACAACAACAACAACAACAATGTAGATAACAACAACAACACCAATGTAGATAACAACAACAACAACAGCACCAATATAGATAACAAGAACAACAACAGCACCAATGTAGATAACAACAACAACAATGTAGATAACAACAACAACAACAGTACCAATGTAGATAACGACAACAACAACACCAATGTAAATAACAACAACAACAACAACAACAGCACCAATGTAGATAACAACAGCAACAACAGCACCAATGTAGATAACAACAACAACAACAACAGCACCATTGTAGATAACAACAACAACAACAGCACCAATGTAGATAACAACAACAACAGCAATAATGTAGATAACAACAACAACAGCACCAATGTAGATAACAACAACAACAGGAACAATATAGATAACAACAACAACAACAGCACCAATGAAGATAACAACAACAACAACAACAACAGCACCAATGTAGATAACAACAACAGCAACAATGTAGATAACAACAACAACAACACCAATGTAGATAACAACAACATCAACAGCACCAATGTAGATAACAACAACAACAACAACAACAACACCAATGTAGATAACAACAACAACAACAGCAATGTAGATAACAACAACAACAACAGCACCAATGTAGATTACAACAACAACAACAACAATGTAGATAACAACAACAACACCAATGTAGATAACAACAACAACAACAACACCAATGTAGATAACAAGAACAACAACAGCACCAATGTAGATAACAACAACAACAACACCAATGTAGATTACAACAACAACAACAACAATGTAGATTACAACAACAACACCAATGTAGATAACAACAACAACAACAGCACCAATATAGATAACGAGAACAACAACAACACCATTGTAGATAACAACAACAACAACAACAATGTAGATTACAACAACAAAAACAACAATGTAGATAACAACAACAACAACACCAATGTAGATAACAACAACAACACCAATGTAGATAACAACAACAACACCAATGTAGATAACAACAACAACAACAGCACCAATGCAGATAACAACAACAACAACAACAGCACCAATGTAGATAACAACAACAACAGCACCAATGCAGATAACAACAACAACAACAACAGCACCAATGTAGATAACAAGAACAACAACAGCACCAATGTAGATAACAACAACAACATCAATGTAGATTACAACAACAACAACAACAATGTAGATAACAACAACAACACCAATGTAGATAACAACAACAACAACAGCACCAATGTAGATAACAACAACAACAATGTAGATAACAACAACAACAACAGTACCAATGTAGATTACAACAACAAAAACAACAATGTAGATAACAACAACAACAACACCAATGTAGATAACAACAACAACAACAACAGCACCAATGCAGATAACAACAACAACAACAATACCAATGTAGATAACAACAACAACAACACCACCAATGTAGATAACAACAACAACAACAGCACCAATGCAGATAACAACAACAACAACAGCACCAATGTAGATAACAACAACAACAGCACCAATGTAGATAACAACAACAACAACAACAGCACCAATGTAGATAACAACAACAACAACAACACCAATGTAGATAACAACAACAACAACAGCACCAATGTGGATAACAACAACAACAACAACACCAATGTAGATAACAACAACAACAACAACACCAATGTAGATAACAACAACAACAACAGCACCAATGTAGATAACAACAACAACAACAACACCAATGTAGATAACAACAACAACAACAGCACCAATGTAGATAACAACAACAACAACAGCACCAATGTAGATAACAACAACAACAACAGCACCAATGTAGATAACAACAGTAACAACAACAGCACCAATGTAGATAACAACATCAACAACAACAACACCAATGTAGATAACAACAACAACAACAACACCAATGTAGATAACAACAACAACAACAACACCAATGTAGATAACAACAACAACAACAACAGCACCAATGTAGATAACAACAACAACAACACCACCAATGTAGATAACAACAACAACAACAACACCAATGTAGATAACAACAACAACAACAACACCAATGTAGATAACAACAACAACAGCACCAATGTAGATAACAACAACAACAACAACAACAGCACCAATGTAGATAACAACAACAACAACAGCACCAATGTAGATAACAACAACACCACCACCAATGTAGATAACTACAACAACAACAACAGCACCAATGTTGATAACAACAACAACACCACCAATGTAGATAACAACAACAATAACAACAGCACCAATGTAGAAACAGCAACAAATATTATTATAAAATGCTGTGGATTGGGCGGTGGATTGGGAGAGGGTCGGACGCCATGCTTTGACGTATAGAGTTACGGCCCTTGCCATTCTGAGTTCAAATCCCGCTGAGGTTAACTTTGCCTTTCATCCTTACCGGGTCGATAAAATAAAGTACCAGTAATGCTGGCCTTGTGCCTAAAGTAGAAAGAATTATTATAAAATGCTGATGTAGTACTTACTGGATGTTGTTGTAGTTGTTGTTTACATATCTCTGGTTTAGGTGATTTATCGCCACCAACGCTACCACCATCACCACCACCACCACCCCCATTGCCGCCACCTACACCACTACCACCAAGCGCAACACCATGACCACCATCAGTGCCGCCGCCACCACCACCACTACTAACTACAAGCACGACACCACGACTGCCGCCCCCACAATCACTACCAACTACAAGCAAAAACACCACGACCACCACCACTGCCGCCGCCCCCACCACTACTAACTACAAGCACAACACCATGACTGCCGCCCCCACCATCACTACCAACTACAAGCACAACACCACGACCACCACCACTGCCGCCGCCACCACCACTACTAACTAGAAGCTCAAGACCACGACTACCACTACCACCACAGCCGCCCCCACCATCACTACCAGCTACAAGCACAACACCACGACTACCGCCGCCACCACCACTACCATTACCGCCACCACTACCTCTATCACTACCACAACCAACAATAACACCACCACCACCGCTATCAATGCGATCACCATCACCACCACCAACAACAACAACAACGCTTCCACCAAGATCATCATCATCACGGCTATTATCTCCATCTCTACCAATACTACCAGTACCTCTACCACCACCATCATCATCACCAACACCAACATCACAACCATCGTCATTATCACCTCACCTACCAGCAGCACCACCACCACCACCATCTCTAATGTCGGACCATTGGTTGTTCGTGTCCTTTCGAAAGGGTTAACCCTTTTGATTTCACGCTGCCTAAAACCGCCTCTATTTTTACGAAACAAAACCACACATTTTTGAAATAGGAAACAAATCACGTAAACAAAATGGCTGCCACAGGCAAAGAGACAAACAATCAGACAGACAGACAACCAAACAAGCAGACGATCATATAGACAAATAGACAAGCAGACATGTAGACAGACAACCAAACAAGCCGACGATCACGTCGACAGACACGCTGTTTGGTGGACAGATAGATTCGCTGACATTAGAATTATGTAAATTTTAACAAAATGTTGCAAGAAAAATCTTTCAACATAATTTAATATAAGAACCAATTGTTGAATTATGTTATAAATACCACCACCATAATAGTATCTGAATTTAGCACCAACGATTTAAGGAAAGGGGAAAGTCGATTATATCGACCCAGTGTGTTACTGGTACTTTATTTCAAAGTTAGACAGATATGTCCAACTTTTCGTCAGGCGGAAAGTTTACAATATTATAACATTCGCCTTCTCTGTAATTCTCTTTGATGAAGGACTAAAGTCCGATACGTTGAGACATCCTTAAAGCGTGAAATTCATAAGATTTTGTTTCATTGTTTCCCGTGTTTGCCTTAATCTTAAGCTGAACTATATATATTAAAGACATTTTTTCCAATTCCAACCCATCTTATTTCTCATTCTTTCTTCTGATGAAGGACTACCGTTCGAAACGTTAAGACCCTCTTCCTGCTATTTCAAGCGTTAACCTAATATATTCCTTCTACTGTACCGATTGGTGTTGTTATTTCGGTTTACCTTTCACCCCCCCCCCCCACACACACACATACATATATACATATATACATATAGATAGAGTAAAGGGTACTATATATATATATATATGTATGTTCGTGTAGGTGTATGTGTGTGTATGACTTTATATGTATGTGTGTATGTGTGTATGCGTATATATTTCTATGTGTGTGTACATGTATGTATGTGTATGTATGTGTATGTGTGTGTATGTGTATATGTATGTATATATATATATATGTATATATATATATATATATGTGTGTATATATATATATATATATATCTATATGTTTTTCTATTTGTATATGTATGTATGTATAGGTATATACCTTTCTCTTTGTATGTCTAAGTTGTGTGATAGTGTAGTGGTGTTTGTATGTATATACCGATATATAGATGCGTAAGTATTTGTCTGTATGTATGTATGTAAGTCTGTATATATTTGTGTGTATATATAGCTATGTATGTGTATATCTGTATGTATATAAGTATGTAAGTGTTGTATATGTGCGTGTATGTGTGTGGTTATATATATGTGTGTCTATATAGTATGTGTGATTATATGTATATGTATGTGTGTATGTATGTGTATATACATATATATGTATATATATATATATATATATATATATATATATATATATGTGTATTTATATGTATATGTGTATATGTATGTATGTGTGTATATGTATATGTTTATATATGTGTGTGTATGTATGTTCTTAATGTGGATGTGTGTATATGTATGTATGTGTTTGTATATGTGTGTATATATATGTATGTGTGTGTGTGTGTGTATGTATATGTATATATATGTATATATATATATATATATATATGTATATATATATATATATATATATATATATTTTCTTGATATATTTCTTTTTTCTTTTTTCTTTCTATTCTTTCCTCTTTAATGTTTATTTATTATTTATTTTTTATTTTCTTAGTTTATAGATACATCTATATTAAGCAGTCTGCCCAGGCCGTTGAATACTGACCTCTCCCCCCCCCCTCCCACCTAATTTCTGTATCTTGATCTAAATGTGTGTGCCAGTGTTTATGTGAGTGAATTAATATCCATGTGCTTATGATTTTATATCCACATATATAAATGTGAGTGGGGGTGTGTGTGTGTTTGTATGTTCGTGGTTATGTGTATATTTATGCATATACGCGCGTGTATGTATGATTGTACGGATATGTGTGAGTATGAAAAAATATATTTATATACTTAATTTCATATTTGTGTGTCTATACGTATCTTATCTGTGCATTATAAACTTACAGAGACATTAACCTTGAAATTTTGTATTTGCATCCATCCTTTTAGTATGCGTATACAAATTATACATACATTTTTGTAAAATATGTGTAAGGGTTTTACATGTATATACACACACCGAACTGCATTTAACCTTTTGTGTTTTCATTGGTCAATTTTGTTCCCAAACGGACCTGAAATTTTGAATTGTTGTTATTATCAATAAATATACTTCATTATTTCTGAAGACGGCGTATATATGTGTTGGTATGTATATTTAATCTTGATAGTTTGTATAATTTTGTATAATTTTGTACATAGATCTGTTGAATATGCATGCCAATTCTAACACATATATATCCTAGAAACGATCGTTAAATAATGAACTTTTTTTGTTTAATATAAGGAACTGTCTCATTGTTTATTCATTATTTGTTTAATATTTTATATATATATATATATATATAATATAAGATCAAAAGATGGTTAAAGGAGTTCCATGTATTTTATTATGCGCATTTCAAAAACAAACATCATCATGCAATAATATTTGTGTTTTCATCAGATAAAACAGGAGAACATGATATGAAGGCTAAAAAACACTTGTGGATAGTGCAGTTTTAAATCAACATATGAAAAGTGGTTTTAGATTGATGTGTGATATTGGGAAAAATATTTTATTTAGAGAGGGGGGGGGGTGGAAAGGATGAAAAAGGGGAGGAGATGAGAGGGAGAGATGGGTGATAGAGAGAAAGAGATAGTTTTTATAACTGAGAGGAGATATATTGTTTTACATAGAGAGGTTGAAAACCGTTGGAAGATAATGTATAAATTAAAAAAATTTGAAAATTAACGAAAGGAGGATATGTGCGAGGAAAAAGTATTTTATTTAGGGAGGGGGGGGGGGTGGAAAGGATGAAAAAAGGGGGAGGAGATGAGAGTGAAGGTGGAGAGGGAGAGATGGGTGATAGAGAGAAAGAGATAGTTTTTATAACTGAGAGAAAGATATATTGTTTTACATAGAGAGGTTGAGAACCGTTGGAAGATAATGTATAAATTAAAGGAATTTGAAAATTAACGAAGGGAATTTATGTATGAAGATAGAGAGAAGAAATAATAAAATATTTTTCCCAATATCACACATCAATCTAAAACCACTTTTCATATGTTGATTTAAAACTGCACTATCCACAAGTGTTTTTTAGCCTTCATATCATGTTCTCCTGTTTTATCTGATGAAAACACAAATATTATTGCATGATGATGTTTGTTTTTGAAATGCGCATAAGAAAATACATGGAACTCCTTTAACCATCTTTTGATCTTATATTATGTATACTCCAGTCCTACAAACTGTAGAGTGCTTCTTATCCGATATCTGCATTGCTTTATTGTACTACAATAAAACTCACCTCCTACATATATATATATATATATATATATATATATATATATATATATATATATATATACAAATATAAATTTAGCGAGAATCGCATTTCGGCGAGTAGAAATTGGCGAAACGCAACTTCTGTATTGTACAGACAAGCGCTCCATGGATATGAAGATACCAGAGCTATAAACATAAGTTAAAATGGTCATACAATATATATATATATATATATATATAGTAGAACTTAAACCCCCAAAGAAGCAGGGGGTGTATTTAGTTAGATAATTTAATAGGAGTAAGAAAGCTGCACCGTGCGAAATTTGGAACAAACAAACAACTTACTCTAAACACACAGAGCAAATAAATTATGTGTGTGTATATATATATATATATATACATATATATACACACAAAAATATACACATGAATTAATTCAAAATCTCAATCCGTAAGCATTATTTCCTTAAGTGAGACGATGTCAAGTATGATGGATTGGGTTTTGATAAAGAGAACAGATTTCGAGAGGTGTGTATATCTGTGTGTGTGTATATATATGTATATATATACGTATGTGTGTCTGTGTGTGTAAATGACTGTGTTGTGTGCTTTTATATTCTTATACACACACACACACACACATATATATATATATATATATATATATATATATATATATATATATATATACACACACATGCACGCGCATACACACACAAATATATACACACACATATATATATATATATATACACACTTACACACACACATATATATATATACACACTCACACATAAACATATATATATATATATATACACATACACACACGTATATATACATGCATACACAGACGAGATGTTTCTAGTAAAACACCGGTAAGTCCATTATTCAAGTTAGTACTCTATACTTAAAGAAAATAGAACACTTCCTTACAAATTCATTTTCTCTGTTAATTTGTGGGTAACCTTTGATCGGGTCCGTTTCCTTTTTTTCTTTTTTATTGCTAGTGAGTGGTCGCCCGGCACAATCACCCCTCTGCTAGGCCCTAACTCACACCCACCTGCCAATCAAACCATAACCACACCCTAAAAAAAAAAAGATAGATTTATACCCAATGAAATCAAACAGGTCTTTTTCTCATTTGCTATCGAAAGGTTTTTACCGTAGAATGGAATATCCTTATAACACATGCATGCACAGACTGACACAAACACACACATACATACAGAGGAAAACACGTGCACACACACACACACAAACAGACACTCACACACGCAAACGCACACACATGTACATCTATGTAAGTAAGTAGATGGATGTATATATGTATGTATGTGTGTGTGTGTGTGTGTGTGTGTATATGTATGTATATGGTAACATGTATCCCAGTACAACCTGTCTCATGGTCGGGTCGTTGGCGACTAAACTGGTAACCCTACCAAGGTTTCTTGTTGAGGAGGGTGACTTTGGACATCCTGCAGGACTAAAAACAAAACCTGTCAAAGGGCAAAGGAGCTCTTAAGAGTCAATGGCCATCCAAAATCACCTGGAGAGATGACCCCTTAGCCTTTGTCAAGGCAGAATTCTAGGAGAAGGAAAACTCTGATATAACACCTGCAACCCTGATGGTATCCAATGATGTTGACTTGTTCTTCTTTTTGGTAAATATCATCTTGGTTAAGAGAGTGGGACTGGCTTTGTGCAGTGCCTTTGCTCACTATAAAAGCTTCACGGCACAGGCATTGCTTTATATCTGGAGATCTCTCTGCACTTGTCGTCACATGGTACCATGGGCCCAGCACTGTGTGTCAATAATTGTCACATGTGTAGTGTTTGTACCAGAGTTTTCAAGTCGCTGGCTGGACTAAAAAGTCACACTTGTTCAACGCATCGGTAGGGGTTCTCCTACATGGATATAAAGTAGTGGCCGTACTCGAAAACGAGTTGGCAGCCACCATATATATATATATATGTACGTATGTATATGTCTCTCTCTCTATATATATATGTATAACTCTGACTATCTATCTATATATATATTTCGTAGCGATTCTTAACACTATCCAAATTGGGTGTGAGTATATATATATATATATATATATATATATATGTGTGTGTGTGTTAGGTATTTCCGAAGAAAAGGCAAAGGAAAAAAGAGTGCTCTATGTATAGAACAG
>CAXHJY010001049.1:0-10000 GCA_964016885.1 Eledone cirrhosa
ATTGTAGAGGGGGGAGTTGGTAGGGTGTGTATTGTAGAGGGGGGAGTTGGTAGAGTGTGTATTGTAGAGGGGGGAGTTGGTAGAGTGTGTATTGTAGAGGGAGTTGGTAGAGTGTGTATTGTAGAGGGGGGAGTTGGTAGAGTGTGTATTGTAGAGGGAGTTGGTAGGGTGTGTATTGTAGAGGGGGGAGTTGGTAGAGTGTGTATTGTAGAGGGGGGAGTTGGTGTTGGTAGGTGTGTATTGTAGAGGGGAGTTGGTAGAGTGTGTATTGTAGAGGGGGGAGTTGGTAGAGTGTGTATTGTAGAGGGGAGTTGGTAGAGTGTGTATTGTAGAGGGGGGAGTTGGTAGAGTGTGTATTGTAGAGGGGGGAGTTGGTAGGGTGTGTATTGTAGAGGGAGTTGGTAGAGTGTGTATTGTAGAGGGGGAGTTGGTAGAGTGTGTATTGTAGAGGGAGTTGGTAGAGTGTGTATTGTAGAGGGAGGGAGTTGGTATAGTGTGTATTGTAGAGGGAGTTGGTAGAGTGTGTATTGTAGAGGGAGGGAGTTGGTAGAGTGTGTATTGTAGAGGGAGTTGGTAGAGTGTGTATTGTAGAGGGGGTAGGTGTATGTAGAGGGGGAGTTGGTAGGGTGTGTATTGTAGAGGGAGTTGGTAGAGTGTGTATTGTAGAGGGGGGAGTTGGTAGAGTGTGTATTGTAGAGGGGGGAGTTGGTAGGGTGTGTATTGTAGAGGGAGGGATTTGGCAGAGTGTGTATTGTAGAGGCAGGGATTTGGTAGAGTGTGTATTGTAGAGGGGGAGTTGGTAGAGTGTGTATTGTAGAGGGAGTTGGTAGAGTGTGTATTGTAGAGGGAGGGAGTTGGTATAGTGTGTATTGTAGAGGGAGTTGGTAGAGTGTGTATTGTAGAGGGAGGGAGTTGGTATAGTGTGTATTGTAGAGGGAGTTGGTAGAGTGTGTATTGTAGAGGGGGGAGTTGGTAGAGTGTGTATTGTAGAGGGGGGAGTTGGTAGAGTGTGTATTGTAGAGGGAGTTGGTAGAGTGTGTATTGTAGAGGGGGGAGTTGGTAGAGTGTGTATTGTAGAGGGGGGAGTTGGTAGGGTGTGTATTGTAGAGGGAGTTGGTAGAGTGTGTATTGTAGAGGGAGGGAGTTGGTATAGTGTGTATTGTAGAGGGAGTTGGTAGAGTGTGTATTGTAGAGGAGGGAGTTGGTATAGTGTGTATTGTAGAGGGAGTTGGTAGAGTGTGTATTGTAGAGGGGGGAGTTGGTAGAGTGTGTATTGTAGAGGGGGGAGTTGGTAGAGTGTGTATTGTAGAGGGAGTTGGTAGAGTGTGTATTGTAGAGGGGGGAGTTGGTAGAGTGTGTATTGTAGAGGGGGGAGTTGGTAGGGTGTGTATTGTAGAGGGAGTTGGTAGAGTGTGTATTGTAGAGGGGGGAGTTGGTAGAGTGTGTATTGTAGAGGGGGGAGTTGGTAGAGTGTGTATTGTAGAGGGGGGAGTTGGTAGAGTGTGTATTGTAGAGGGGGGAGTTGGTAGAGTGTGTATTGTAGAGGGAGGGGGGTAGAGTGTGTATTGTAGAGGGAGTTGGTAGAGTGTGTATTGTAGAGGGAGGGAGTTGGTAGAGTGTGTATTGTAGAGGGGGGAGTTGGTAGAGTGTGTATTGTAGAGGGAGTTGGTAGAGTGTGTATTGTAGAGGGGGGAGTTGGTAGGGTGTGTATTGTAGAGGGAGTTGGTAGAGTGTGTATTGTAGAGGGGGGAGTTGGTAGAGTGTGTATTGTAGAGGGGGGAGTTGGTAGAGTGTGTATTGTAGAGGGGGGAGTTGGTAGAGTGTGTATTGTAGAGGGGGGAGTTGGTAGAGTGTGTATTGTAGAGGGGGGAGTTGGTAGGGTGTGTATTGTAGAGGGAGTTGGTAGAGTGTGTATTGTAGAGGGGGGAGTTGGTAGAGTGTGTATTGTAGAGGGGGGAGTTGGTAGGGTGTGTATTGTAGAGGGAGTTGGTAGAGTGTGTATTGTAGAGGGGGAGTTGGTAGAGTGTGTATTGTAGAGGGGGGAGTTGGTAGGGTGTGTATTGTAGAGGGAGTTGGTAGAGTGTGTATTGTAGAGGGGGGAGTTGGTAGAGTGTGTATTGTAGAGGGGGGAGTTGGTAGGGTGTGTATTGTAGAGGGAGTTGGTAGAGTGTGTATTGTAGAGGGAGGGAGTTGGTAGAGTGTGTATTGTAGAGGGAGGGAGTTGGTATAGTGTGTATTGTAGAGGGGGGAGTTGGTAGAGTGTGTATTGTAGAGGGAGGGGGGTAGAGTGTGTATTGTAGAGGGGGGAGTTGGTAGAGTGTGTATTGTAGAGGGGGGAGTTGGTAGAGTGTGTATTGTAGAGGGAGTTGGTAGAGTGTGTATTGTAGAGGGGGGAGTTGGTAGAGTGTGTATTGTAGAGGGGGGAGTTGGTAGAGTGTGTATTGTAGAGGGGGGAGTTGGTAGAGTGTGTATTGTAGGGGGAGTTGGTAGAGTGTGTATTGTAGAGGGAGGGAGTTGGTAGAGTGTGTATTGTAGAGGGAGGGAGTTGGTATAGTGTGTATTGTAGAGGGGGGAGTTGGTAGAGTGTGTATTGTAGAGGGGGGAGTTGGTAGAGTGTGTATTGTAGAGGGAGTTGGTAGAGTGTGTATTGTAGAGGGAGGGAGTTGGTAGAGTGTGTATTGTAGAGGGAGGGAGTTGGTATAGTGTGTATTGTAGAGGGGGGAGTTGGTAGAGTGTGTATTGTAGAGGGAGGGGGGGTAGAGTGTGTATTGTAGAGGGGGGAGTTGGTAGAGTGTGTATTGTAGAGGGGGGAGTTGGTAGAGTGTGTATTGTAGAGGGAGTTGGTAGAGTGTGTATTGTAGAGGGGGGAGTTGGTAGAGTGTGTATTGTAGAGGGGGGAGTTGGTAGGGTGTGTATTGTAGAGGGAGTTGGTAGAGTGTGTATTGTAGAGGGGGGAGTTGGTAGAGTGTGTATTGTAGAGGGAGTTGGTAGAGTGTGTATTGTAGAGGGAGGGAGTTGGTATAGTGTGTATTGTAGAGGGGGGGAGTTGGTAGAGTGTGTATTGTAGAGGGAGTTGGGAGAGTGTGTATTGTAGAGGGAGGGAGTTGGTAGAGTGTGTATTGTAGAGGGAGGGAGTTGGTAGAGTGTGTATTGTAGAGGGAGGGAGTTGGTAGAGTGTGTATTGTAGAGGGGGGAGTTGGTAGAGTGTGTATTGTAGAGGGAGTTGGGAGAGTGTGTATTGTAGAGGGAGGGAGTTGGTATAGTGTGTATTGTAGAGGGGGGAGTTGGTAGAGTGTGTATTGTAGAGGGGGAGTTGGTAGAGTGTGTATTGTAGAGGGAGGGAGTTGGTAGAGTGTGTATTGTAGAGGGAGGGAGTTGGTAGAGTGTGTATTGTAGAGGGGGGAGTTGGTAGAGTGTGTATTGTAGAGGGGGGAGTTGGTAGAGTGTGTATTGTAGAGGGGGGAGTTGGTAGGGTGTGTATTGTAGAGGGGAGTTGGTAGAGTGTGTATTGTAGAGGGGGAGTTGGTAGAGTGTGTATTGTAGAGGGGGGAGTTGGTAGAGTGTGTATTGTAGAGGGAGTTGGTAGAGTGTGTATTGTAGAGGGAGGGAGTTGGTAGAGTGTGTATTGTAGAGGGAGGGAGTTGGTATAGTGTGTATTGTAGAGGGAGGGGGGTAGAGTGTGTATTGTAGAGGGAGTTGGTAGAGTGTGTATTGTAGAGGGAGGGAGTTGGTAGAGTGTGTATTGTAGAGGGAGGAGTTGGTAGAGTGTGTATTGTAGAGGGAGTTGGTAGAGTGTGTATTGTAGAGGGAGGGAGTTGGTAGAGTGTGTATTGTAGAGGGAGGGAGTTGGTATAGTGTGTATTGTAGAGGGGGGAGTTGGTAGAGTGTGTATTGTAGAGGGAGGGGGGTAGAGTGTGTATTGTAGAGGGAGGGAGTTGGTAGAGTGTGTATTGTAGAGGGGGGAGTTGGTAGGGTGTGTATTGTAGAGGGAGGGAGTTGGTAGAGTGTGTATTGTAGAGGGAGGAGTTGGTAGAGTGTGTATTGTAGAGGGAGTTGGTAGAGTGTGTATTGTAGAGGGAGGGAGTTGGTAGAGTGTGTATTGTAGAGGGAGGGAGTTGGTATAGTGTGTATTGTAGAGGGGGGAGTTGGTAGAGTGTGTATTGTAGAGGGAGGGGGGTAGAGTGTGTATTGTAGAGGGAGGGAGTTGGTAGAGTGTGTATTGTAGAGGGGGGAGTTGGTAGGGTGTGTATTGTAGAGGGAGGGAGTTGGTAGAGTGTGTATTGTAGAGGGAGGAGTTGGTAGAGTGTGTATTGTAGAGGGAGTTGGTAGAGTGTGTATTGTAGAGGGAGGGAGTTGGTAGAGTGTGTATTGTAGAGGGAGGGAGTTGGTATAGTGTGTATTGTAGAGGGGGGAGTTGGTAGAGTGTGTATTGTAGAGGGAGGGGGGTAGAGTGTGTATTGTAGAGGGAGGGAGTTGGTAGGGTGTGTATTGTAGAGGGAGGGAGTTGGTAGAGTGTGTATTGTAGAGGGAGTTGGTAGAGTGTGTATTGTAGAGGGAGGGAGTTGGTAGAGTGTGTATTGTAGAGGGAGGGAGTTGGTAGAGTGTGTATTGTAGAGGGAGTTGGTAGAGTGTGTATTGTAGAGGGAGGGAGTTGGTATAGTGTGTATTGTAGAGGGGGGAGTTGGTAGAGTGTGTATTGTAGAGGGAGGAGTTGGTAGAGTGTGTATTGTAGAGGGGGGAGTTGGTAGGGTGTGTATTGTAGAGGGAGGGAGTTGGTAGAGTGTGTATTGTAGAGGGGGAGTTGGTAGAGTGTGTATTGTAGAGGGAGGAGTTGGTAGAGTGTGTATTGTAGAGGGGGAGTTGGTAGAGTGTGTATTGTAGAGGGAGTTGGTAGAGTGTGTATTGTAGAGGGAGGGAGTTGGTATAGTGTGTATTGTAGAGGGGGGAGTTGGTAGAGTGTGTATTGTAGAGGGAGGAGTTGGTAGAGTGTGTATTGTAGAGGGGGGAGTTGGTAGAGTGTGTATTGTAGAGGGGGGAGTTGGTAGAGTGTGTATTGTAGAGGGGGGAGTTGGTAGAGTGTGTATTGTAGAGGGAGGGAGTTGGTAGAGTGTGTATTGTAGAGGGAGTTGGTAGAGTGTGTATTGTAGAGGGGGGGAGTTGGTAGAGTGTGTATTGTAGAGGGGGAGTTGGTAGAGTGTGTATTGTAGAGGGAGGAGTTGGGAGAGTGTGTATTGTAGAGGGGGGAGTTGGTAGAGTGTGTATTGTAGAGGGAGGGAGTTGGGAGAGTGTGTATTGTAGAGGGAGGGAGTTGGTAGAGTGTGTATTGTAGAGGGGAGTTGGGAGAGTGTGTATTGTAGAGGGGGGAGTTGGTAGAGTGTGTATTGTAGAGGGCGGAGTTGGTAGAGTGTGTATTGTAGAGGGGGGAGTTGGTAGAGTGTGTATTGTAGAGGAGGGAGTTGGTAGAGTGTGTATTGTAGAGGGAGGAGTTGGGAGAGTGTGTATTGTAGAGGGGGGGAGTTGGTAGAGTGTGTATTGTAGAGGGGGGAGTTGGTAGAGTGTGTATTGTAGAGGGAGGGAGTTGGTAGAGTGTGTATTGTAGAGGGGGAGTTGGTAGAGTGTGTATTGTAGAGGGAGGAGTTGGGAGAGTGTGTATTGTAGAGGGGGGAGTTGGGAGAGTGTTATTGTAGAGGGGGGAGTTGGTAGAGTGTGTATTGTAGAGGGAGGGAGTTGGTAGAGTGTGTATTGTAGAGGGGGGAGTTGGTAGAGTGTGTATTGTAGAGGGAGGGAGTTGGGAGAGTGTGTATTGTAGAGGGAGTTGGGAGAGTGTGTATTGTAGAGGGGGGGAGTTGGTAGAGTGTGTATTGTAGAGGGCGGAGTTGGTAGAGTGTGTATTGTAGAGGGGGGAGTTGGTAGAGTGTGTATTGTAGAGGAGGGAGTTGGTAGAGTGTGTATTGTAGAGGGAGGGAGTTGGCAGAGTGTGTATTGTAGAGGGAGGGAGTTGGGAGAGTGTGTATTGTAGAGGAGGGAGTTGGCAGAGTGTGTATTGTAGAGGAGGGAGTTGGCAGAGTGTGTATTGTAGAGGGCGGAGTTGGTAGAGTGTGTATTGTAGAGGAGGGAGTTGGCAGAGTGTGTATTGTAGAGGGAGTTGGGAGAGTGTGTATTGTAGAGGGCGGAGTTGGTAGAGTGTGTATTGTAGAGGGGGAGTTGGTAGAGTGTGTATTGTAGAGGGAGGGAGTTGGTAGAGTGTGTATTGTAGAGGGGGAGTTGGTAGAGTGTGTATTGTAGAGGAGGGAGTTGGGAGAGTGTGTATTGTAGAGGGAGGGAGTTGGTAGAGTGTGTATTGTAGAGGGAGTTGGGAGAGTGTGTATTGTAGAGGGGGGGAGTTGGTAGAGTGTGTATTGTAGAGGGCGGAGTTGGTAGAGTGTGTATTGTAGAGGGGGGAGTTGGTAGAGTGTGTATTGTAGAGGAGGGAGTTGGTAGAGTGTGTATTGTAGAGGGAGGGAGTTGGCAGAGTGTGTATTGTAGAGGGAGGGAGTTGGGAGAGTGTGTATTGTAGAGGGAGGAGTTGGTAGAGTGTGTATTGTAGAGGGAGGGAGTTGGGAGAGTGTGTATTGTAGAGGGAGGGAGTTGGTAGAGTGTGTATTGTAGAGGAGGGAGTTGGCAGAGTGTGTATTGTAGAGGGAGGGAGTTGGGAGAGTGTGTATTGTAGAGGGAGGGAGTTGGTAGAGTGTGTATTGTAGAGGGAGGGAGTTGGTAGAGTGTGTATTGTAGAGGGAGGGAGTTGGAAGAGTGTGTATTGTAGAGGGAGGGAGTTGGTAGAGTGTGTATTGTAGAGGAGGGAGTTGGCAGAGTGTGTATTGTAGAGGAGGGAGTTGGCAGAGTGTGTATTGTAGAGGGCGGAGTTGGTAGAGTGTGTATTGTAGAGGAGGGAGTTGGTAAGAAGTGTGTATTGTAGAGGGAGGGAGTTGGTAGAGTGTGTATTGTAGAGGAGGGAGTTGGCAGAGTGTGTATTGTAGAGGGAGTTGGGAGAGTGTGTATTGTAGAGGGCGGAGTTGGTAGAGTGTGTATTGTAGAGGGGGGAGTTGGTAGAGTGTGTATTGTAGAGGGAGGAGTTGGTAGAGTGTGTATTGTAGAGGAGGGAGTTGGCAGAGTGTGTATTGTAGAGGGAGTTGGGAGAGTGTGTATTGTAGAGGGCGGAGTTGGTAGAGTGTGTATTGTAGAGGGCGGAGTTGGTAGAGTGTGTATTGTAGAGGGGGGAGTTGGTAGAGTGTGTATTGTAGAGGGAGGAGTTGGCAGAGTGTGTATTGTAGAGGGAGGGAGTTGGTAGAGTGTGTATTGTAGAGGGGGAGTTGGCAGAGTGTGTATTGTAGAGGGAGGGAGTTGGTAGAGTGTGTATTGTAGAGGGGGGAGTTGGCAGAGTGTGTATTGTAGAGGGGGGGAGTTGGTAGAGTGTGTATTGTAGAGGGCGGAGTTGGTAGAGTGTGTATTGTAGAGGGGGAGTTGGTAGAGTGTGTATTGTAGAGGAGGATTGAGTTGGTAGAGTGTGTATTGTAGAGGGCGGAGTTGGTAGAGTGTGTATTGTAGAGGGGGGAGTTGGTAGAGTGTGTATTGTAGAGGCAGGGATTTGGCAGAGTGTGTATTGTAGAGGCAGGGATTTGGCAGAGTGTGTATTGTAGAGGGAGGGAGTTGGAAGAGTGTGTATTGTAGAGGGCGGAGTTGGTAGAGTGTGTATTGTAGAGGAGGGAGTTGGCAGAGTGTGTATTGTAGAGGGCGGAGTTGGTAGAGTGTGTATTGTAGAGGGGGGAGTTGGTAGAGTGTGTATTGTAGAGGCGGAGTTGGTAGAGTGTGTATTGTAGAGGAGGGAGTTGGCAGAGTGTGTATTGTAGAGGCAGGGATTTGGTAGAGTGTGTATTGTAGAGGGGGGAGTTGGTAGAGTGTGTATTGTAGAGGAGGGAGTTGGCAGAGTGTGTATTGTAGAGGGGGGAGTTGGTAGAGTGTGTATTGTAGAGGGAGGGAGTTGGCAGAGTGTGTATTGTAGAGGGAGGGAGTTGGTAGAGTGTGTATTGTAGAGGGGGGAGTTGGCAGAGTGTGTATTGTAGAGGGCGGAGTTGGTAGAGTGTGTATTGTAGAGGGGGGAGTTGGTAGAGTGTGTATTGTAGAGGAGGGAGTTGGCAGAGTGTGTATTGTAGAGGGGGGAGTTGGTAGAGTGTGTATTGTAGAGGAGGGAGTTGGCAGAGTGTGTATTGTAGAGGGCGGAGTTGGTAGAGTGTGTATTGTAGAGGGGGGAGTTGGTAGAGTGTGTATTGTAGAGGAGGGAGTTGGCAGAGTGTGTATTGTAGAGGCAGGGATTTGGCAGAGTGTGTATTGTAGAGGCAGGGATTTGGCAGAGTGTGTATTGTAGAGGGAGGGAGTTGGAAGAGTGTGTATTGTAGAGGGGGGAGTTGGTAGAGTGTGTATTGTAGAGGGAGGGAGTTGGCAGAGTGTGTATTGTAGAGGGAGGGAGTTGGTAGAGTGTGTATTGTAGAGGGCGGAGTTGGTAGAGTGTGTATTGTAGAGGAGGGAGTTGGCAGAGTGTGTATTGTAGAGGGCGGAGTTGGTAGAGTGTGTATTGTAGAGGGGGGAGTTGGTAGAGTGTGTATTGTAGAGGAGGGAGTTGGCAGAGTGTGTATTGTAGAGGCAGGGATTTGGCAGAGTGTGTATTGTAGAGGCAGGGATTTGGCAGAGTGTGTATTGTAGAGGGAGGGAGTTGGAAGAGTGTGTATTGTAGAGGGAGGGAGTTGGAAGAGTGTATTGTAGAGGGAGGAGTTGGCAGAGTGTGTATTGTAGAGGGGGGGAGTTGGCAGAGTTATTAGAACGTCAGGATACCTTGTTGATATTTGTTCCGGTTCTGTGAACCCTCTGAGTTCAAATCCAGCTGAGGTTAACTTTACCTTTTATCATTCGAGGGTCGATGAAAAACGTTCCTGTGTCAGACCTAAAGAGGTGGCTGACATAAAGAGGCATGGACACCCCCAGATTTACCTATGATACGCTATGTTACTTGAGCTCAACAGAGACCCAAATAGGTGTCAAATCTTTGTCTTTGTTCGCTGTATTGGGTCTGGTTTTATCTTTGATTATGATTATTCCTTCACTCAATATTCCGCACATACACCCTCGTGTGTGATATATATATTCAAAATTTTTTTCTGTTTCCCCGTTTTTTTCTCAGTTTCCCCGTTCCTTCCTCTCTTTACTGTATATTTATCTTCTATTTCTAAGACACTTCCTGCTATATCAAGCGTTAAACTAATATATTTATTCCATGTACTGTACCGTTTGTATTGTTATTACTTTTACATACATACATACATACATACATACATACATACATACATACATATATATATATCTTCTCTTCTTGGTTGTCCGTCGTAAACGATGATGACATCTTTATTTTAGTTCCTGTCTGCCGTGGGCACGAAGGTGGCTGTGTAGGCCGATCCTTGACTTGCAGGTCCGGGCATCGCCGTAGGGCTTTGGGAGTGCACGCTAAAGAAGAAACATGTGCGGGAAAGGTTTATAGTGGGAGGGCCAGTGCACAATGACGGTCCCACTCACTCGGCCACAGAAGCCAGAATCCGGTGGTACGGAGCACCGTCAAGACCAAGGACTTCCTTGGCTGCAGTGGATGGCTACGACGTCTGTAGTGCCTTGCCGTGCCCTAGCGCTCCACACCGCTTGCTGTCGCCGCCTTCGTGACCATTGGGAAGATCTTGTCCTCCTCCACTCACTCCGCCGGGTCCAGTCTTCGCATGCAGGGGCAGGCATCCCCTATCTAACTCACCGGGGGGGGGGGTTTCAGACACGTCCGGCTACCCTCAAACTGGTTCGGCCCGCCAGCTAAGGCGGTTTACCAGGGTGTAGCCGCTGTCCAATGCTACAGCTTCTTGGGGCCACAGGTGAGAGCTGAGTGTCAGGTGGGACCCAATGCAGGACGAGCTGTCCTGAAAAGGGCATG
>CAXHJY010001049.1:20000-22500 GCA_964016885.1 Eledone cirrhosa
TTGAATGCTGTCCAGCAGCAGCAACAACAACAACAGCAGCTACAACAGCAACAACAACAACAGCAGCTACAACAGCAACAACAACAACAACAACAACAGCTACAACAACAACAACAGCAACAACAACAACAACAACGACAACAACAGTGTGAACCACTCCTTGATTCATCAACAATGGCCGATCTACTAAATGAAACTATTGACCCCCCAGTAGCCTCTGTCTCACAGCATGAAACGCCACATCCTTTCTCTGGCCCAGCAGTCCAATCATCATCACCACTGCCAACATCTCTGCCTACTACTACTACTACTACTACAACATTTTTGTCTACTGCTATGTCAAGGAATTTACCTTCTAATACCAGAACAAGAACTCTCCCTCCCACAGTCCACAAAGGTCATCAAATCCTACCCAAACCATCATCTACACCTCTCACAACACCCACACCCACATGCCCACCCACTCGAAACCCCATCATTTGCCGCTACTCTCTACGCTATAGAATATGTACGGATAGTGGCTGCAAATTCACCCATTTACCTAGGACAAAACGATCTATCCCCACAAACAGCCACCACCATAATACATACTCTAATTTAACACCAACACAACCACCAATAACTCAAACAAGGAATCCACAAATCTGCCGTTTTTCCCTGCGAGACAGATTGTGTTTAGACCGGGATTGTCCCTTTACCCATCTCCCGGGGACCCGTCGGATAAATGAAAATAAAATTAAAAATAAAAGCAAAAACAAAAACCATAACCTACATAAAAATAACCACTACCACAGTCACCAACAGTCTTCTAAACAGGAAACTTCTTCCTCTTTTTTAGCCATAATGAATCTGGCAAAAGAACTGGAAAAAAACATTCGAGCTATCACCCAGCACCACCCTCCACTATCACCCCACTGCACAAACTCCCATTGCTGCCATTAACAAACAAACAAATTAACAACACACCAAAACAATTAAAACCATCCACTCTCGCCTCTACATTTTTGCTTAACGCCCAAGGCATCAGCCCTTCCACCAATACTCAAAAATGGAAGATCAAATTCCTGGAGGACTGGATTGATGTCCATCCAAACCACATCCCTTTCTTCGTCCTCACTGAAACCCATCTCAGTAACCTCCACTTGGAAGCCGAGGTGAAAGTGAAAAATTTCAAAGCCATCCGTGCTGATCGCGCTGGCAGAAGAAAGGGCGGAACTGCCATTTATGTCCATAATTCTTTCTCAACAGAGGCTATGAACATATTCACTAATGGATACTGTGAGGCAGTCACTGTATTCAGTCAAACCAACAACCTATTAGTAGTTGGGCTCTATAGGCCACCCCAAACGCCTGTACCATGCTTCAAGGAATGCCTCAACAGCATAAAGTGTTTCATCCAAGAGTGTCACCCTGACAACATCTTAATGATGGGGGACTTCAACCTCCCCGGAGTTGACTGGTCCACAAACACCCTGCCACCAGGTTCTTCTGCCTCAACCTCTGACAGGGAAGCTGTGGAATCGCTTCTTGACTTCATGGATGATTTCTTCCTATCCCAACTAGTGCTCGAACCAACGAGGTGCCACAAAAACGTCCTAGACTTAATTTTCAGCAATCACACTGACAATATCCACAATATTGCAGTGGAGAAAACTCTACTCTCTGATCATGACATGGTTCTCTGTGATCTGAGATTCCACCGTCCAATATACAAACCCAATGTCATTTCTCCTGTCCATCCGTTTGACGCTATGGATTTCCACAATGCAAACTGGGAAGCGATCAGTCATGATCTTGCACATGTCGACTGGTCCTTCACGCACACTCATACACCCACTAACATCAAAAAGTCCTGGCAGACTTTTGTGGACACTGTTACAAACATATGTGCTAAACACACCCCATTAAGAACTATAAACAAATCTAAGAGCAGAATCCCTAGAAATAGAAAAACACTCATCAGAAAAATTAAGAGAACGAACAAAAAAATCAACAAGCTGAAATACTGTCAGCAGCAACACATCAACTTGACTGCCATTTCATCACTAGAGATTAAAAAACATAACCTCCAAAACAACATAATGTCCCTCATCAACAATCAGAGAAGAGCTGAAGAGGCCTGGGCCATTGAGAAGATCAAACTCAATCCCAAAGTGTTCTTTTCATTTGCAAAAAAACACAAAATCACTGGCTCTACTGTTGGCCCTCTAATTGATGAAAATGGCACTCTTCAAGACAATGCTAAAACCATGGGTGAGATACTGCAGAAACAATACTGCTCTGTTTTCAGCAATCCTGATATGGCCGATCTGGGCTGTATCGGCGATGTTACTCCCCATTACACCTTATCGGACATAACGTTTGGCGCCCCTGATGTCTTGGCGGCAATAAAGGAAATCAAACATAATTCAGCAGTAGGTCCCGATAGGTTCCCTGCTTGTGTCTTGAAGGCGTGTCAACACCAACTTGCTTCTCCTCTTGCCAATCTGTGGCGGAACTC
>CAXHJY010001050.1:0-10000 GCA_964016885.1 Eledone cirrhosa
GTATGTATGTATGCTTGTATGATTTTATGTATGTAAGTATGTACGTATGTTTGTAACGTCCCATTACAAGCATACACTAATATAAACGCATATCCACCACATACCACACACACAGACACACATACACACACATGAACACACACACACACACACACACACACACACACACACACACACACACACACACACACACACACACACACACACACACACACACACAAATATCACATCAGGACGATACAATCACAAACACATCTAAGACACCCTCCCATCTTTCCGCTGTGAAATTAAATAAATTGTATTTAAATAAATTGTAATTAAATTAATTCTACTTATTACTCTTGTAGCGCACCTTAAATTCTATGTCTATGTGTAAATAAATAATTGTTTGTGTGTCATGTATAAATAAACGAATAGGAGTGGGGACTGCGCCTAGAGCCTTTGCTGGCCGGGAGTCTGTATAGTTGCTCCTATGGCTTTATCTATGTGTTTCTGTCAATATGTAAGTGTGTGTTTATCTAACTGTGTTGATGTTATTTCACCCCACTTAAGATTTATTCAAAGGATATCCAGCCTTGATGATCAGGGTTTATTTTTGTCTATGGATACCCCGGACTTTGGCGAATTGGCAGAGGCGTTAGAACGTCGGATAAAAGGGTTTTTGTTATTAGTTCCAGCTCTATCTTTTCTGAGAAAAAAAAAAATGAAGAATTTAAAGAGATGTAATAATTGTTTCTACTTTTGGCACAAGGCCAACAATTACCCAGTGTATTACTGGTACTTTATTTTATCGACTCCGTAAGGATGAAAGGCAAAGTCAACCTTGGCGGGATTTGAACTCAGAATGGCAAGGGTCGTAACTCTATGCGTCAAAGCATGGGGTCCGACCCTCTACCGATACTGCCACTTACTATAAAATTGGTGTTTGAAATATAGAAAAAATGATAAACACTTTTAATCGATTCTTGGACCTAATTAGTTATTTCTGGCACATGTTTACATGTCTACATATTAGATATGTTTATATTTATATACATTGGTGCAGTCCCAGTTACCCACTTGTATTTATACAGATATAACTTTCTCATACACTTCGGCTGCCAGCACACTTCTTTATATGTTTTATATATATATATATATATGTACTTCTTAATATATATATATATATATATATATATGTACTTCTTAGATATAATATATATATATATATATATATATTATCTATCTATATATATATGTGTATATATCTATCTGTATATATATGTATGTATGTATATATATATATATATACGTGTGTATATACATACACACATATATGTAAATGTATTATATATGTTTATATACATATACATACATACATATATATATATGTGTATGTGTGTGTGTATACATATATGTCTATGTGTGTGTGTATATACATATGCAAACACACACACACACACTATGTATATATATTATTTGACAGGATCGGTAGAGGGTCGGACGCCTTTCTTTGACGCATAGAGTTACGGCCCTTGCCATTCTGAGTTCAAATCCCGCCGAGGTTAACTTTGCCTTTCATCCTTACGGGGTCGATAAAATAAAGTACCAGTAATGTACTGGGTAATTGCTGGCCTTGTGCCAATAGTAGAAACAATTATTTATTTATCGTCTCTTGCCAAAGATGGCGGCAGCAATTGAAATTTGCGCTGATTTTAATCAGAGAGTATTCCATTTCACAATCTGACGATATTAAACTGTGTCCTCGTTTGTCAATATACCCGGTATATCTTGTTCATCTACGATACTAACATGGCCCCTTATCAGACACCTCATTCACCCTTCTTCTTCTTCTTCTTCTTCTTCTTCTTCTTCTTCTTCTTCTTCTTCTTCTTCTTCTTCTTCTTCTTCTTCTTCACCCCCTCCTCCTCTTATTGTATTATGTGCTCGTATATGTTTGCGTGAGTACTCAATGTATCTCTGTGTGTGTCTGTGAGTGTGTCTGTGTCTGCTTCTGTGTGTGTATGTGAGTGTGTGTGTGTCAGCTTCTCTCTGTGTATGTGTGTGTGTGTATGCATGTGTGTATGTGTGTATGTGTGTGTGTGTGTGTGTGTGTATGTGAGTCTGTACCTGTGTGTGTGTGTGTGTGTGTGTCAGCTTCTCTCTGTGTATGTGTGGCTATATGTATGTGTCTGTGTGTGTATGTGTGCCTGTGTATATGTGTGTGCCTGTGTGTGTGTGTGTGTGTGTGCCTGTGTATGTGTGTGCCTGTGTGTGTGTGCCTGTGTGTGTACCTGTGTGTGTGCGCGCGCGCGTGTGTGTGTGTGACAGCAGGAGTCCCGTCAATAGCCGACGGCCATTAACGCCGCAATGTGTCATGGTTTGACGCCCGTCGTTTAATTGGAGAGGCGTGGCTGTAGTGGAGGTTACCCCCACACCACCACCTCTACTACTACCACCACCACCACCACCACCACCTCTACTACTACCACCACCACAACCACCTCTACCACTACCACCTCTACCCCACCAGTACTACCACAAACACCACCACCACCTATTCTGCTACTACTACCACTACCCCACCACTATTACTACTACTACTACTACTACTACTACTACTACTACTACTACTACTACTACTACTACTACTACTACTGCTGAAGTGTGTATATTTTTTGGGGGGACACCCTGTATATATATATATATATATATATATAATGCCAATGATTGTAAGTTTGAATCTGACATGCAAAAACATATATATATATGAATAAAGTAAGCCCGAATCATACTAGATTCAAATATCACAGAGAGAGAGAGAGAGAGGGGGGGGGGGTTTAGAGAAATGAAGTGGAACAGAAATGAAACATGGATTACAGGTTAAAATGTGGTCTAGATAGATGAGAAACAAAACGAGGAAGTAGTTTATAGAACACCCAAATGATTTAGAAGTCGACCTTAAGTAGGAGCAACAACATTAAGAAAGACATGAACGACAACACAACACTTTGTTTTGAAAATTTCGAAAGTAGGTTTATTAGTATGAATTTTCAGTAGATTTATATAGTTGTCTCTGTGGCCTAGCGGTAGGAACTAGAGACGGTGGCGATCCTGGATTTGGGTTCAATCCTGGTCGAGAGGTACATGTAACCTTTTCCTGTTTTTATTTTACATCCCATAGAAAAAAAATGAAAAGGTTTTCCGGGAACACCAGCCCAGGATCGAAATTCCGACCAGGATCGCCACCGTTTATGATTCCACCAACTAGGCCACCGAGACATCTACAAAATTGTAATGAAAATTGATACTTATAAACCTACTTTCAAAATCAAAGTTAAGTGAAGGGGTCAGGATGAGAGATTAGAGAATTTGATTCGTAATCGTGAGGTTGTGAGTTCGATTCCCGGACCGGGTGATGCGTTATGTCCTTGAGCAAGACAATTTATTTCACGTTGCTCTTTCTATCTGGAGTTGCGACCAATATATAGTATTAGCAATTGGAAAGAACGATGGAAGCATTGTTTCCTCGATCCGATTTAACGAAAGTCGATCGACTGTCGATATATATATATATATATATATATATATATATATATATATATATATATATATATATATATATATAGAGAGAGAGAGAGAGAGAGAGAGAGAGAGAGAGAGAGAGAGAGAGAGAGAGAAAGACCAAAGGTCATTATTGAAAGTCTCTGGATTTCGCAAAATACATATTTTTTATTGGAGAAGGTAAGATATTTTCCCGCAAAACTTTGAAATTTTGATTGTACTGTTTTGTTTCCACTTAATAACAACAGTTACATCAACAACAACATCAACAACAACAATAACATCCATAATATCAATAATACCAACAACAACAACAACCACACCAATAACAACAACAATTACAACAATAAAAAATTTATAGTTGTTGTTGCTGTAGCTATATTCAAGAAACAAGAACAAAAAAGCTCGTCACTTGAAATTGAATGGCGTCGATTTTAAACATGGCGATTACATCTGGCGGATTATAATTATTATATTGGATAATGGTGGTGGGTATAATGATGTCGGTGATAGACAGGTTGGTGGGGGTGGTAGGATGGTGGGGTGGTGATAGACAGGTCTGGTGGTGGTAGGGTGGTGGTGGTAGTGCTGATGGTGTTGTTGTTATTGTTGTTGCTGGTGATGATAGTGTTGTTGTGTGGGGTGTTCTGCTGATGGCGTTGTTGTTATTGTTGTATTGGTGATGATGGTAGAGGTGTTGGGGGTGGTGGTAGTGGTGTTGGGGGTGGTGATAGCGGTGATGATGATGATGCTGATAGTAGTAGTGATGATGATGATGATAATAATTATTTCTACTTTTTGCACAAGGCCAGCAATTTGAAGAGACGGTGGGGTGGGTGGAGACAATTAAACCGATCTTACTGCGTTATTTGTACTTTATTTTATCGATCTTGTAATGACGAAATGTAAACTAAACGAATAATTCAGGTTTTTGAAAAATTCAACTGAGACATCCTAGAAAAATTCAACGGAGACATCATCACTACTACCGCAAACACCACCACCTCTACTACTACCCCCCGGCCGCCCCCTCTGCTTATGAGCCCCCTATTGTTTGGGGCCCGAGTCTATCTCAATTTAGATGTTCAAGTGAAATTTATGATACTAGTTTTCTATTGTTAACTATATTAGTAAAACCGTAGCGAAGTCTATTTCAACTCATTTTATTAATAACTGGACATTAACTCATTTGGTCATTCCATGAGAGTATCTTGGTCATAGGCTGACTATGAAAGAGTGAAGCTAGAGCTGTGAAATCTGGGTTACTTCTATTCTATATAAACAAATATATTTATTATATACTCTAGCTGCTTAGCACACAACTTAATGTATATATATATATATAACAGACAAATATATAATATATGAGCATGATTGTGTCAACATATGTATATATATATATATATGTGTGTGTGTGTGTGTGTGTGTGTATATATATATATGTGTGTGTGTGTATATATATATATATATATGTGTGTGTGTATATATATGTATATATAACTATATATGTGTGTATATATATATATATGTGTGTGTGTATATATGTATGTGTGTGTGAGTGTATATGTATGTGTGTATGTATGTATGTATGTATGTATGTATGTATGTATGTATATGTATGTGTGTGTATATGTATGTGTGAATGTGTGTGTGTATGTATATATGTATGTATGTGTAGATGTACAGTACTTACGACATGTAAAGTTCTGTCCCGTGACAGATTGACATATCTCTTATAAAACTCAATGTCCCTCAGCTAATTCAATATGGCGCTTGTCCTGCTATAAAGGGAGTGGGGAGTGGAGGTGGTGTGTGTGGGAGGGAAGCTGCTGGGGGAGGTGATGGTGTTGGTGGTAGTGGTGGTGGTGGGGTGGTAGTGGTGAAGCTGCTGATGGGGGAGGCAGTGAATGGTATGTGGAGTGGTGTTGTGGGTGGTGGTGTTGGTAGTGGTGATGGTGGTGATGGTGTTGGTGGTGGTGGTGGTGGTGGTGGTAGTGGTGGTGGTCGTGGTCGTGGTGGTGGTAATGGTGGTGGTGGTGTGTCGGGTGAAGCTGGTGGTGGGGCGTCAGTGAATGGTATGTGGAGTGGTGGTGGTGTGGTTGTGGTGGTGGTGGTAGTGGTGGTGGTGGTGGTGGTGTTGATGGGGGAGGAGGGTTGCATGGCGAATGGGGTGGTGTTGATCTGAAGGGCTGTTGTTATAAACTTGTACCTCTTTAGCCCCAGGTCAGCAATGATCAAGCCGACCTTCATTTTCTGAGTAATATTTCGTAGATGGGAAGTATTTGGTGACCAGTAAGATACATCGTATCTGAAATTCGTGTCACGCTGAATCTCCCTGACAATTATTTTAAAGGGTCTCGACTCATGTCTGTAGAATGCTCAGCCACTTACAATTTTAGGATCAGGCTGTTCCATTGATCGAACATTTGGAACATTGATCGTTGAAACTGACTGGACAACTGGTAGACTCAACGTCGACAACAACGGAGGACCTTTTATAACAACATAAGCAACAATAACAACAACAACAACAGCAACACCAACAACAGCAACGACAACAACAACAACATCATCAATATCAACAAGAACAAGAACAACAACAGCAACAAAAACGGGATCATCATCATTATCACCACCACCACCACCACCAGTGCCGTCCCCACTAACACCACCCGCCCCATCCCCATCACCACCGCCACCACTGCACCAACAACGAGAAGTACAACAACAACAATATAGCAATTACTTATTCATAACACTAAAAATAAAATGGCCGACGTATGTAAGAACAAAAACAAAATGGCCGCCGTATTAAAATAACTATTATAACTTCAATAACAGCAACAGCAGCAGCAACAACATCAACAACAGCAGCAACAGCAACAGCAACAACAGCAACAGCAGCAGCAGCAACAGCAACAGCAGCAAGAGCAACAGCAGCAACAGCAACAACAGCAACAACAGCAACAACAGCAACAGCAGCAACAGCAACAACAGCAACAGCAGCAACAGCAACAACAGAAACAGCAGCAACAACAACAGCAACAACAGCAACAGCAACAACAGCAACAGCAGCAACAACAACAGCAACAGCAACAGCAACAACAGCAACAGCAACAGCAACAGCAGCAACAGCAACAACATCAACAGCAACAGCAACAGCAACAACAGCAACAGCAGCAACAACATCAACAACAGCAACACCAGCAACAACATCAACAACAGCAACAACAGGAACAACAACAGCAACAGCAACAGCAACAGCAGCAACAGCAACAACATCAACACCAGCAACAACAGTAACAACAGCAACAGCATCAACAACAGCATCAACAACACCAACAACAGCAACAGCAGCAACAATAACAACAACAATATCAACAACAACAGCAACAAAATAATCTCACAAAAAAGAAGGAAAGAAACAATGTATCTGATGTAAGATGAAGACCCAGCTCACAATTTACATCATATACATATTCCTGACCCCCTACATACACACATATATACACACATATATACACACATATATACACACATATATACACACATATATACACACATATATACACACATATATACACATGGATACATACATACATATATATGTATATATATATATATATATATACAAGACAAGTAAAACTAATCTCTCTCTCTATAAATGTGTGTATATATATATGTGTATATATATACATATACATAATGTGTGTGTGTGTACATGCATATATATATACACATATATACATATATATATATATAGATACATATATATATACATACATATATATACATATATATATATATACATATATATATATACGAGTATATATATGTAGAAAGTTATATATGTATGCAGGTATGTGTGCGTGTGTATGCATGTATGTGTACACCTATATATATACATACATACATATATATACATACATATATATACATACATATATATATATATATATGTATGTATATGTATGTATATATGTATGTTATTGTATATATTCCTTCCTCTTCTATCTTCCTCGATCCCAGCGCCTCCATACGACAGACTTACGCCCACTCCATTAAATATCTCATTATAACCAATAATGACGACAATAGACACCTCCTTACCACCTTTCCCCCCTCTCTTCTCTCTCTCTCTCTCTCTATCTATCTCCTCCTCTCCCTCCTCTCTCTCTCTCCCTCTCTCTCTATCCCCCCTCCTACCTGGCACCCATCAATCCTGTCCTCTCATAAGATGGAGTCGTTCGTAAAAGGTTAACGAAGCTCCGGCTGTCTAACCAGCTCATCTGTGACACCCCCTCCTCACCATCACTCTCTCCCTCTCTCTCTCTCTCTCTCTTACATAAACCTTTATTCTCCACCCCCCTCCTTTCATCTCATCTCACCTTTCTCTTTCCCTTTCTCTCTAATTGTTTCCCTGTCCCTTACTTCTCCGTTATCTCTTTCTCAATTTCCCTACCATTATTTTATCCTGACCCTCTTTCCATCTCACCTTTACCCCACTTATCTTTGCTCTCCTTCTCTCTATCATCACTTCCCCCTCTCTTTCATTCTCTAGTTATGCTAACTTCTCTCTCTCTCTCCCTCTCTCTCTCCCTCTCTCTCTCTCTCTCTCTCTCTATCTATCTATATAGGGATATATATATATGTAGGGAGAGAGGGAGAGAGAGAGAGAGAGAGAAAGAAGTTAGCATAACTAGAGAATGAAAGAGAGATAAAAGAGAGGGGGAAGTGATGATAGAGAGGAGAGCAAAGATAAGAGAGAGAAATATGGAATTATACATTCACCGTCGAAACGGCAAGAGTTCAGCCGTCGGGCACTAACTCTTTACAATACGCACACATACATACCTGTCTCTCGAATCCATTGATCTGTATATACATGTATGCATATATATATATATACATATATATATATGTATATATATATATATGTATATATATATGTATACGTATGTAAAAGGTAAACAGAAATAACAAAATTAACAAAACAAACGGTACAGCACATGGAAGTAATATATTAGTTTAACGCTTGAAATAGCAGGAAGAGAGTCTTAACGTTTCGGATAGTAGTCTTTCATCTGAAGATAAAGCTAGAAATAGAAGATAAATAGAAAGTAAAGAGTGACAAGAGGAAGAAACGCAGAAAGTAAGAAAGACATATATATATAATACATACATATATATATGTGTGTGTGTGTGTGTGTGTGTGTGTGTGTGTGTGTGTGTGTGTGTGTGTGTGTGTGTGTGTGTGTGTGTGTTTATGCGTGTGTTGAGGACTGGTACTTTTTTATCGACCTTGAAAGGATGAAAGACAAAGTTGTCCTCGGCTGAGTTTGAACTCAAATATTACAGATCCAAAATAAATCGCACAAATATCTCTATTTAATATGGCGCCTCTCCTGTCAATTTGTAATTGTGTGTATAAGTATGCGTACATTGATATGTATATGAATATGTGTGCGTATGTATATGTATGGATGGTTTCCTGTGTTTCTCTGTGAATGCGTGTATAATTGTGAAAGTGTTTTGTCGTTCTGTGAGTGTGTGTGTGCACATATATATATGTGTGTGTGTGTGCACATATATATATATATATATATGTACATATATATATATGTGTGTGTGTGCACATATATATATATTATATATATATATATATATATATATATATATATGTCACCATCACCACCGCCACCACCAACACACCACTGACACCATTCCCCACACCAACATCATCTCCCACTCCACACACACCAACCACACACACCACTCTCCACCCCACCACCCCACTATTCCCCACACCACCACGAGAACCACTCCCCTCTCACACACATATACCCCCCCCCCTCCCACCACCACTCCAACAAGTTCGATTTCCGCCATCTTGTATGGCGGACGTAATTAGAACTGTGAAGTTTCATCAGTCGCCAGGATTTTTTATGAATTTAGCCAAACCGACCGTCCCACGGAACATCGTAGTATAGGTGGTGGTGGTGGTGGTGGTGGTGGTGTGGTACAGCTGTGGTGGTGGTGGTGGTGTTGGTGGTGGTGGGATAGACCTGTAGTGGTGGTGGGGTTGGTGGTGGTGTGGTACAGCTGTGGTGGTGGTGCGTGGGATAGACCTGTAGTGGTGTTGGTTGCAGTTGTGGGTGTTGTGGCGGTGACGTGTATTGTGGTGGCGTGTCTTTGTGGTAGGCGTCGTAGCGCATGTGTTGTTGTGGCGGGTGTTGTGGTGGTTGGTGTTGTAGTGGTGAAGTGTGTGGCGGTGTGTGTTGTTGTGGTGGGTGTTGTGGTGGTTGGTGTTGTAGTGGTGAGGTGTGTGGCGGTGTGTGTTGTTGTGGCGGGTGTTGTGGTGGTTGGTGTTGTAGTGGTGAGGTGTGTGGCGGTGTGTGTTGTTGTGGCGGGTGTTGTGGTGGTTGGTGTTGTAGTGGTGAAGTGTGTGGCGGTGTGT
>CAXHJY010001050.1:15000-17500 GCA_964016885.1 Eledone cirrhosa
TATAGAGTCACCGTTATAAGGACTCCAGTCACACTGAGATTCTATAGAGTCACTGTTATAAGGACTCCAGTCACAGTGAGATTCTATAGAGTCACCGTTATAAGGACTCCAGTCACAGTGAGATTCTATAGAGTCACCGTTATAAGGACTCCAGTCACACTGAGATTCTATAGAGTCACCGTTATAAGGACTCCAGTCACACTGAGATTCTATAGAGTCACCGTTATAAGGACTCCAGTCACACTGAGATTCTATAGAGTCACCGTTATAAGGACTCCAGTCACACTGAGATTCTATAGAGTCACTGCTATAAGGACTCCAGTCACAGTGAGATTCTATAGAGTCACCGTTATAAGGACTCCAGTCACACTGAGATTCTATAGAGTCACCGTTATAAGGACTCCAGTCACACTGAGATTCTATAGAGTCACTGCTATAAGGACTCCAGTCACAGTGAGATTCTATAGAGTCACTGTTATAAGGACTCCAGTCACAGTGAGATTCTATAGAGTCACTGTTATAAGGACTCCAGTCACACTGAGATTCTATAGAGTCACCGTTATAAGGACTCCAGTCACAGTGAGATTCTATAGAGTCACCGTTATAAGGACTCCAGTCACACTGAGATTCTATAGAGTCACCGTTATAAGGACTCCAGTCACACTGAGATTCTATAGAGTCACTGTTATAAGGACTCCAGTCACAGTGAGATTCTATAGAGTCACCGTTATAAGGACTCCAGTCACAGTGAGATTCTATAGAGTCACTGTTATAAGGACTCCAGTCACACTGAGATTCTATAGAGTCACCGTTATAAGGACTCCAGTCACAGTGAGATTCTATAGAGTCACCGTTATAAGGACTCCAGTCACACTGAGATTCTATAGAGTCACCGTTATAAGGACTCCAGTCACACTGAGATTCTATAGAGTCACCGTTATAAGGACTCCAGTCACACTGAGATTCTATAGAGTCACCGTTATAAGGACTCCAGTCACACTGAGATTCTATAGAGTCACCGTTATAAGGACTCCAGTCACACTGAGATTCTATAGAGTCACTGCTATAAGGACTCCAGTCACACTGAGATTCTATAGAGTCACCGTTATAAGGACTCCAGTCACACTGAGATTCTATAGAGTCACCGTTATAAGGACTCCAGTCACACTGAGATTCTATAGAGTCACCGTTATAAGGACTCCAGTCACACTGAGATTCTATAGAGTCACTGCTATAAGGACTCCAGTCACACTGAGATTCTATAGAGTCACTGTTATAAGGACTCCAGTCACAGTGAGATTCTATAGAGTCACTGTTATAAGGACTCCAGTCACAGTGAGATTCTATAGAGTCACTGTTATAAGGACTCCAGTCACACTGAGATTCTATAGAGTCACTGTTATAAGGACTCCAGTCACACTGAGATTCTATAGAGTCACTGTTATAAGGACTCCAGTCACAGTGAGATTCTATAGAGTCACTGTTATAAGGACTCCAGTCACAGTGAGATTCTATAGAGTCACCGTTATAAGGACTCCAATCACAGTGAGATTCTATAGAGTCACCGTTATAAGGACTCCAGTCACACTGAGATTCTATAGAGTCACTGCTATAAGGACTCCAGTCACACTGAGATTCTATAGAGTCACTGTTATAAGGACTCCAGTCACAGTGAGATTCTATAGAGTCACTGTTATAAGGACTACAGTCACAGTGAGATTCTATAGAGTCACTGTTATAAGGACTCCAGTCACACTGAGATTCTATAGAGTCACTGTTATAAGGACTCCAGTCACACTGAGATTCTATAGAGTCACTGTTATAAGGACTCCAGTCACAGTGAGATTCTATAGAGTCACTGTTATAAGGACTCCAGTCACAGTGAGATTCTATAGAGTCACCGTTATAAGGACTCCAGTCACTGAGATTCTATAGAGTCACCGTTATAAGGACTCCAGTCACACTGAGATTCTATAGAGTCACCGTTATAAGGACTCCAGTCACACTGAGATTCTATAGAGTCACTGTTATAAGGACTCCAGTCACAGTGAGATTCTATAGAGTCACCGTTATAAGGACTCCAGTCACAGTGAGATTCTATAGAGTCACCGTTATAAGGACTCCAGTCACACTGAGATTCTATAGAGTCACCGTTATAAGGACTCCAGTCACACTGAGATTCTATAGAGTCACCGTTATAAGGACTCCAGTCACACTGAGATTCTATAGAGTCACCGTTATAAGGACTCCAGTCACACTGAGATTCTATAGAGTCACTGCTATAAGGACTCCAGTCACAGTGAGATTCTATAGAGTCACCGTTATAAGGACTCCAGTCACACTGAGATTCTATAGAGTCACCGTTATAAGGACTCCAGTCACACTGAGATTCTATAGAGTCACTGCTATAAGGACTCCAGTCACAGTGAGATTCTATAGAGTCACTGTTATAAGGACTCCAGTCACAGTGAGATTCTATAGAGTCACTGTTATAAGGACT
>CAXHJY010001050.1:32500-45000 GCA_964016885.1 Eledone cirrhosa
CCCTCCCTTTCTCTATCCCCCCCTCTCTCTCTCTATATATATATATATATACCTATCTGTCTCTCTCTATCTATCTATCTATCTATCTATCTATCTATCTATCTATCTATCTCTGTGATAACATTTTACACGTTTTTATTGTATGTAAACTTCCCCCTTTGTATTTGTCCCCTTCTTTTGTGCCCCTGTGGCTAATAAAGAAATATATCTATCTATCTATCTGTCTCTCTCTCCCTTTCTCTCACTCTCTCTCTATCTATCTATCTATCTATCTATCTATCTATCTATCTATCTATCTATCTGTCTATCTGCCATTCCTATATTCCTCCAGTGTATCTTCAACAGGAAAATAAGTGAGAAATAGAAAGTTGTTTATAAATATATTAATTAATTGTTATTTATATGCAAATTATTTGCGTGAGATTATGTGTAGGATGTATATTGCGGTGGTTCTATGTGTACATAATATATATATAATATATATATATATATACTTATAAATATATGCATATACATATATAGACATATATATAATAATATATAATATATGTATACATATATACAATATATATGTGTATACATATAAATATATAATATATATGTATATATAAACATATAATATATATATTTATATGTGTCTATATATATATATACATATATATATATATATATGTATATATATATTATATATATAATATATATATATACACATATATTATATATTTATACTTATGTTATATATATATATATATATATATAAGAAGAAATTAAAAGATGGTTAAAAAAGTTTCATGTATTTTATTATATATATATTTTATATATACATATATATATATATATATATATTTATATTATATAAATATATAAATATACATACTTTATAAATATATATACACATATTTTATATATATATATATATATATATATATATATATATATATATATATATATATATATATATATATATATATATATATATATATATATATATATATATATGTGTGTGTGTGTGTGTATATACGCAAGTATATTTGCACGTATGTGCTATATATTAGAATATATGTGTGAGTGTGTGTTTGTGTGTGTGCGTGAGTGCGTGTGTGTGTGTGTGTGTGTGCGTGAGTGTGTGTGTGTATGTGTGTGTGCGTGACTGTGTATGTTTGTGTGCGTGTGCATGAGTGTATGTGTATGTGTGCGTGCATGACTGTGTGTGTGTGTGTGTCTGCGTGTGCGAGCGTCTGTGAATCTATTTGCCTGTCTGACGAAGCCCGGGGGCCAATAGGAAGCTACCATCTGTAATCCAAGCGTACAACAGCAGAGAAAACACCACACACACACGCACACACACACGCATACACACAGACACACACAGACACACACACGCACACACACACACATACACACAGACACACACAGACACACACATAGGCAGACAGACACATACACACATACACACATACACACACACAGACACACACATACACACACACACACGCACACACACACACACCCACACATACACACATACACACACATACACACACATAGGCAGACCGACACATACACACATACACACATACACACACACATACACACATATACACACACACACACACAGACACACACACAGACACACACATAGACACACACGTACACACACAGACACAGACACACACACACACACAATCATGTCTCCTCCCCTTCCCCACACATGCCGGTTTTAACCAAATGCACTCATCAGTAAACGGTGTGCATTTTAAATCGTGTGTCATACATATCGTGATGAACATTCATAAGATGTGTGTGTGTGTGTGTGTGTGTGTGTGTGTGTCTATATATACACATACACATACACAAGGAAAGGATTTTCATGATGATTTCATATATATATGAAATTTATAGGACTAGAACTGTTTCTTTTGTATATTTATATATATATATATATTTATATATATATATATATATATATATATATTTATATATATATATATAGAGAGAGAGATAGATAGAGACAGATATATATATATAGACATGCGCAGATCATACATATATATATATATATATATATATATATATATATATATATATATATATATATATATATATATATATATATACTTACTTAACAATAAAGGGTGGTCGATTAGTTTACTGGAACTTAATTTTATCAACACCGGAAGGTTGAAAGGCAAAGTTGGCCTCGGCAGGAATTGAACTCAGAAGGGAGAAATTCGTAACTAAATATCGTAGAATGACGAACGAAAAATAACACAAAAAACCACATTTAAGAAAACAGAACAAAACACAGCAATAACAACAACAATAACAATTACTAAATGGTAAAATAATAAACTAATTAACAATTAAACTAATGAATAAATTAAAAAATAACACATGACAGTTGTTGCTTAATGTGGGGTCTTAAGTTCAAGTAAAACCTTAGGATTAAACTTTCAGATTTAGATCTTTGTTTTGTTGTTGTGGTTGTTGTTGTTGTTGTTGTTGTTATTGTTAAAGATTGGCAGTATCGCTAGAGCGTCGTACAACATGCTTTGCGGCATAGAGTTACAGCCCTTTACGTTCTGAGCTCAAATCCTTACAGGGTCGATAAAATAAAGTACCAATAGTACACTGGGTCGATTTAATCGACTTTCCCCTCCTCCAAAATTGCTGGCCTTGTGCCTAAATCAGAAACCATTATTGGTGGATTGGCAGTATCGGTAGAGCGTCGGACAAGATGCTTTTTGGCATAGAGTTACGACCCTTTACGTTCTGAGTTCAAATCCCGTCGAAGTCAGCTTCGCCTTTCATTCTTACGGATTCGTTAAAATAAAGTACCAGTAATACACTGGTTCGTTTAATTGACTTCCCCTCCCCCCAAAATTGCTGGCCTTGTGCCTAAATCAGAAACTATTATTATTATTATTATTATTATTAAAAAGATGTTCAAATCTAAATCAAGAGAACAGACGACACAAAATAACACCTACAATTAAATATAACAACACTAAAACTAAAAAAACACAATAACTACTACAACAACAGTAAAGACAACACAAAAAACCGACAACAACAATAATAACAACAACTACAACAACAATAAGAGTAAAGACAACACAACAACAATAACAACAACAATAGTATCTAGAATAATGTCGAAATTAACAGACAAACGACTGATATTGTAATGAATTATTTAAATTGAATACTTTATTCCAATATGGCTGCCGAGCTAATGTCAACCATTTTCTATTCACATCGTTTTCTCTCTCGCTCTCTCTCTCTCTCTCTCTTTCTTTCTCTCTCTCTCTCTCTCTCTCTCTCTCTCTTTTCCTGCCTCTCTCTTTTTATCCCCCCTCTCTCTCTTCCTCTCTCTTTCTCTGTCTACATCTCTATCTCTTTCAGTCTCCTCACCTTCTTTGTCTCTCTCTCTCTCCCTGTCTGTTTGCCTCTCTCTCTGTCTCCCTTCTCTCTCTGTCTCCCCTCTCTCTTTGTCTGTCTCTTTCTCTCTCACTCTTCACATCTCTCTGTTTACCTCCTTTTTCCTGTCGTTATGTCTCTCCTTCACCGTCTTTCTTTTTCGCTTGGATTCTCTTCCACCCTTTCCCTCTCTCTCCTAACCTCTCCTCTCTCTCACACATTCTACTTCATCTTCTTCTCTTTCCTTCTTCTCACTCTCTCTCTTCCTCTACTCAATTCATCTTTCTCTATGTCACCCCCCACAACCATTTTCTAGCCCCCCTCTATCATTCTGTCCCATTTTATCTCTTTCTCTCTCTTTCTGTCTATTTTCCTCTCTCTGTTGACTTCTCTCTCTCTCCCTCTTTCTCTGTCAATCTCCCTCTTTTTCTATATTCCCGTCTCTCTGCCTTTCTATCACCCTCTCTCTCTATCTCTCTTTCTGTCAATCACCCTCTCTTTCAATGTTCCTGTCTCTCTCTCTCTGTCTCCCCCCTCGTTCTCTCCCCCCCCTCACACGTCCTATATATATATCCCTCCTACTATCCCCTACATCCGCTATGTCTCTCTCTATCTCTCTCCCCCTCCTCCCCCCCTCTCTCACACGTCCTATATATATATCCCTCCTACCATGCCCTACATCCGCTATGTCCCCCCCTCACACGTCCTATATATATCCCTCCTACCATCCCCTACATCCGCTATGTCTCTCTCTATCTCTCTGCCCCTCCCCCTCTCTCACACGTCCTATATATATATCCCACCTACCACCCCCTACAACCACCCATCTTCTACCTGGCTCCGCCTCCAGTTCTGTCTCAGGTAGACTATAATATGTCTTTGCTAATTACATCATTAAATGAGTCAGAAGGTTTACTCCTGATTAAAACCTCTTTTATTTGTTGTCGTTGTTGTTGTCGTTATTGTTCTTGTGGTTGTTGTTGTTTGTTTAGTTAACCTACTCAAACTACTTTGATTATTTTTTTCTTTACACACACACACATACATATATATATATACATGCACATGCTCATGCATATATATATATATATATATATATATATATATATATATACGTATATATATATATATACATACACGCACACCTGTTTGTATAATCTCTCTCTCTCTCTCTCTCTCTCTCTCTCTCTCTTTATATATATATATATATATATATATATATATATATATATATATACTACGTGAATGTGTGTGTTTGTGTGTTGAGTCCACATTTTTTTTCGAAAGTAATTATCCGCATGTATTTTGCTTGTTTAGTATATTTGTAATTTAGACATTAAACAATTATGTTTTTGTGTATCCACGAGTGTATACATACATACATACATACATACATACATACATACATACATACATACATACATACATACAACCACCTACATGTGTATGTATATATATATATATATATATATATATATTAAAATAACAAATTAAAGTTTAAGCAAAGAATCGCTGCTTTCACCCTTAACGGGGTTCTTATATATTTGATATATATTTATCCTTATCGAGCCCTCTTTGGATTTTAGTCTTCAAATTTATCATTATTACTATATATATTTATATATATACATATATACATCCACCCACATGTGTGTATATATATATATATATGTATATATATATATATATATATATATATACACACATACACACATATGTGTGTGTATATATGTATGTATATATATTTCCATTGCAAACTGACAACTGTGGTGAGTGTGTTAACCAAGAATGTAAATGTTGTCTGGTCAAGACATACGTAATGTGACCCCCTCTTCGAATCCGATGCCTTTACACAGAGTAGCGAGACATTTGTTAGGTAAAACCAAGCTGAAATCTAAGCTAAATGCTAACTACTCCCAGGTGAAGCTCACATGAAAGGTATATTCTCATGTGTTTTATATGACACAGAGAGTTAAAACGAAACATGACACGGAAAAGCCAGCTAAAATTATTGCTAAAAGCTAATATTTTCTCTCAAGTCAAGTGAAGTACATTTGTTTCCCCTTACGAAAAATATGTTGTTGTTTTTTTATACATTTATATACAGTTATATACATACACATATAGCTATATGTCTGCGTATGCTCATAAGCTTGTTACATTATATAATTATTATTTCTACTTTTGGCACAAGGCCAGCAATTACCCAGTGCATTACTGGTACTTTATTTTATCGATCCCGTAAGGATGAAAGGCAAAGTTAACCTCGGCGGGATTTGAACTCAGACCATAAAGGACGTAATTATGCTCGAAAGGATGGCGTCCGTAATTCACCATATGTTGTAAGGGCGGTGGATTGGCAGTATCGGTAAAGGGTCGGACGCCATGTTTTGCAGCAAAGAGTTACGGCCCTTTATGGTCTGAGTTCAAATCCCACCGAGGTTAACTTTGCCTTTCATCCTTACGGGGTCGATAAAATAAAGTACCAGTAATACACTGAGATAATTGCTGGCCTTGTGCCAGAAGTAGAAACAATTATATAATTATGTATGTGTTTTATGCATATTTTGTTCAGGCAAAATTTGTTGTAGGCTTTTACATTCATTATCTGAACTACTGCTTCTCGTGGCTTCGTGCCCAGTGTCAGAGCTATAAATCTGTATCCAAACTATTGTAATATATACTATGAAGTGCTGTCTGATATCGTTATTGGACCGAGCCCAAACATATTTTTTTTAAAAATTACACTCTTAATGAGAAAGCAAGTCATTAAAGTTAATGACAATTCTTGGCAAGGAAAGCAAGATTGGCAAGGGAGACAATTCTGAAATTTGAATTAATTACTATTTAAATAGAGATATGCTATGCTGGATGTTCGTGTTAAGAGAGGGATTGAGCTGTCAATTGATACCATCTAGTTATCTGTAACCTGACACTACCCAAGTCCAAGAAAGCCCACAAAACTGTCTGGTCAGCTCAACATACAGGATAAAGTGGGGAGCGCTGGTGGATAAGGAAGTGAGGACCAGGTATGCCGATACTACTACATCTAAATTCAGAGAACTCCTCGAGCATCTTGGGAAGAAGAGATATACAATGGCGAGAGTGTCTGATGCTTAGAATTTACGATGACATGTTTCGTGTACTACCAGGTGGAACAATGACTTTAAAGGTATATTGTTATTTTGTAGAAATAATTCACTGATAATAGAATTCATAATAGTTATTTTGGAGAATTTCCCAGAGACACCTTCTGCAGAAAGAACATATACTTAAGTACACCCTAAAGTACACCCTACATGTAAAGGGATAAAAGGAATTTGTAAACAGTTGAAATAACACCTGTAATCAGAAGAACAAGAAAGCAGGTGAGAAACCTCAGGAATTTAAATTGTTTAAAAATTATTTTTAATTAATTTAAAATTTGAAGTTTTCTCTCCTCTTGTTACGTTTGTAATTTCAATTGATTGAACGTTTGTTTTGATTCTCCTACATTAAATGTTCTAGCAAGTACTCAACTCTCTTTCTCATGCAGAAGACACACCTACTGAATTTTATTGAATATTTGTGTTATAATTTCTTTAAAGGGATGAATGAACTATTATGTTCTAATAATTATTCCTTTGTAGAACAGATTCACTCCACATGTAGAGAGAGAGAGTGTACGAAAAAGATGTCTTGTCACGTGGACAGTTGATTTCTAGACACATCTGTCTTGGCTACATGCTCTACCTTTAAATATGTCTGTGGCTCTGATTTACACCTTCCGTTGGATACAGTAAAAGTTTGGAGACTATTAACTCGACATCTCTATAAAGCCCTACAGTAACAGTGTTTGAGACTATTAACCCGACACCTCTATAAAGCCCTACAGTAACAGTGTTTGAGACTATTAACCCGACATCTCTATAAAGCCCTACAGTAACAGTGTTTGAGACTATTAACTCGACATCTCTATAAAGCTCTACACTAATAGTGTTTGAGACTATTAACCCGGCATCTCTATAAAGCCCTACACTAATGTTTGAGACTATTAACCCGACATCTCTATAAAGCCCTACACTAATGTTTGAGACTATTAACCCGACATCTCTATAAAGCCCTACACTAATGTTTGAGACATCTCTATAAAGCTCTATACTAATAGTGTTGGAGACTATTAACCCGACATCTCTATAAAGCCCCACACTAATAGTGTTGGAGACTGTTAGCCTTACGTCCCTATATAGTCACACAATAATAGTGCTTCGTATCTGTTCTATTTTACTCAGGCGAAAATACACGCACAATAGAATTGTATCTTACACCGGCTTGACAGAACATTAATTCACGTGCCAACTGAACTAAAACATACATACATAATACTTATATACATATATAATACATATATACATACATATATACATACATGATACTTATATACATATATAATACATATATACATATATACATACATGATACTTATATACATATATAATACATATATACATACATATATACATACATGATACTTATATACATATATAATACATATATACATACATATATACATACATGATACTTATATACATATATAATACATACATACATACACACACACACACACACACACACATAAGCATATATGTTGTTGTCGATGTTGTTAATGTTGATGTTGTTGCTATTGTTTAGAATGGCGTTAAAAATATAAAAAACCGTTTAGTGAAAGTGTGAAAACCTATTACCATCACCGCCATCCCCACCATCACCACCATCACCGCCATCCCCACCATCACCACCACCCATCACCATCACCACCACCATCACCACCATCACCATCACCACCATCATCACCATCACCCTCACCACACCATCACCATTATCACCATCACCACCATCATCACCATCACCAAACCATCACGGCGATCACCACCATCACCACTATCACCAGCACCACCAGCACCATCAGCACCATCAGCACCGCCTCCATAACCTCTGCCACGAACTATAACAACAATAACGCCATCCTCAACAGCAGCAACCGCCTACAACATTACCACCACCACCACCACCACCACATTATCTCACACTCTCGTTGGTCTTATATATATACACCATAATAGGTGTTAATTGCCCTTCATTTCGGTAAATTTCCGCCAGAGGTCAGAGTGATTAATGTTTTTATCTGATACCTATGAACACCGTATTACTTACATAATTATAAATATCCCGTACACATACACACACTCACTATTAGACACACATACAGCTGCACACATCACAGTAGTGTGTGTGTACATTAACACATACATGTGTGTACATTAACACATACATGTGTGTACATACACATATGTGTTAATTTTTGTTTGTTTGTATATATGGTGAAATATTTTAAGGCATAAATATATATTTATGATTGAATGTATGTATATATATATATATATATATATACGTATATTCGCAAACACACACATACACACACACACAGACACACACATAGACACAGACACAGGCACACACATACACACACATATACACACACGCACGGATGCACGCATGCATACACGCATAAGAAACATAAATGCATTCATACGTATACATATGTAAAAAGTAAACAGAAATAACAAAGCAAACGACACAGTACAATGAAGAAATATATTAGTTTAACGCTTGAAATAACAGCAAAAGAATCTTAACGTTTCGGACACTAGTCTTTCGTGAGAAGCTAAAATAGAGAGATAATGAGTGAGAAGAGGAAGGAAATGGAGAAAAATGAGAAAAAAGGGGGAAAAAACTCTCGTGTGTATTCAGCCATTTTGTTTATATATATATAAACAAGAGAAGAATGACTTCACTGTTGGTTGGTATTCATTAATAGATCAAAGCTTAACTGTAAGTATTTATTGATGTTAGTTCTGGTAAATTCTTCTTAACCTCTCTTTTTTCACTAGCAAACATCGGTGAATTCATTCCTCTCTTTCTTCAAATATATTTTAATGTAGCAAAGAATGTCCTTCATTTTCCATTATATATGCCATAACTTAGCTTTCGTAGAATTTTTTCCGTATGATTAGTATTAATTCTATAAACAACCTCTTGTCACTGACACCGTCATAATTGTAGAATACTAATGGCTGGGGTGGCAGTCGCTGTAGAGTATTACAGAAACTGTATCATACGACGGCTGTAGCGTGATCATGTCCGTCATTTCCATAACAGTAATTATAATTGGTACACTCTGGTTGTTGTTTTGCTGGAGGGGCTGGGATTTAGTTTTGAAGGACATGTGTGATTTTTACGTTTTCTTGTGTGGCATGGCTTTAAAGATTGGAGTCAAATGCAGGTTTATGTGTTACGCTTGCTTGAGTTTATGGTTAACTTAGGCTTGTTGTAGATTTATTTACGTTCAAGTTAAGGCAATTGACGGTTTTAGTTACATATATAACACCTAAAATACGAATATACTGTTATCCTAACAAGCTACATAGAATCAAACTGACAACGTCTTGCATAACGAAACATTTTGCCTTTTTATTCAACTTTGTATCACCCCCCCCCCCCCCCCCTGTGTAAACGCCGAAGGATATATGGAATACTTGAAAGATATCATATTACTAACCACGGAAGACAAAGAGGAAAACGAGAAGCAACTGAAAGAGAAAGAGGAAAGAGATGAGGAAGGAGAGATGAAGTAGTTCGAGGGGTGTTGAGGTTAGAAAAATGATCGGGAGTACATTAGGTCGATTACTTTGAGAATTACGTTCTCAGAAAAGAATTAACAGGACGATAATGCATAACACCATTCTGTGTTTATTTACAAGAATCACACACACACACTCTCTCACACACACACTCTCTCACACACACACTCTCTCACACTCACACACTCTCACACTCACACTCACACACACACACACTCTCACACACACACTCACACACACACTCACACTCACACTCACACACATATATATATATATAGAGAGAGAGAGACGGCGGACTTCTGCAATTTCGGTCTACCAATTTCTCTCAAAAGCCTTTGGCCAACCCGAACCAATGTTCGGGGGTTGAACCAAGAACCAAGTGGTTGCGAAGCGAACTCCTTAACTACACAGGCCATGCCTCTCTCTCTCTCTCTCTCTCTCTCTCTCTCTCTCTCTCTCTACAAACATACATAGACGATAGAATGTTCAAAGAGCCGTTTCGGTTTTAAGACGGCTGTGAATGTAAGGAGATATGGCTGCTACATCTAGCAGCCGAAACGACCACGTGGAGGCTTCCCTCATTGGTTGCCAACCATATTTGCTAGTTACATAATTTTCTAGCCGCTCACTGTTGGTCCACTCTCAAATGTATGGTGCCGTCAAACCTTGTCACTGTCAAAAAGTAACATACCCCACAGTATGATGTGACAGCGATGTGCTTCCATAGAATATTTCGACGTTGTCCAAATTGATAAACGTCAAATGTCTGCATTTTCCGTGGCTTTGTTTGTTTGCTTTTCCATTCATATTGTCGACAGCTTTGAAAGTTGACTGCGCTCCACCATGTTTAGCTGTCGCACGTTATTGACATCAATGGTCGCCCTTCTTGCTAGAAACAGTAGCTAAACATCAATCAAGCTCAATATGTCCACCATTTTAGAAATAGAAAAAAAAAAACTCTTACACACTCTATAATGGTTTCTGATATAAGCACAAGGCCAGCAATTTGGGGCGAAAGAGAAAGTCAATTAAATCGACCCCAGTGCATTACTGGTACTTTATTTTGTCGATCCTGTAATGATGAGAAGCAAAGCTAACTTCGGTGGGATTTGAACTCAGAACGCAAAGGGCCGTAACTCTATGCCACAAAGCATGTTGCCCGACGCTCTACCGATACTGCCAATCCAACGCCCTAGACATTCTATAATGATTTTTACTTTAGGAAAAAGACCAGTTATTTTAAGGGAAGGGGACATCACGTACCCGTGTACATCACTGGTACGATGTTTAACTCGGTGGGTTTTGATCTCAGAACACAAAAAGCCGGAAGGAATACCGCAGAACATTCTATTGGAGGTTTATGGTAGCGTCATGTGATTGTGTCACATGTTTCCAGTGAGGGTTGTCTGGATGTGTGTGTGTGTGTGTGTGTGTGTGTGTGTGTGTGTGTGTGTGTGTGTGTGTGTGTGTGTGTGTGTGTGTGTGTGTGTGTGAGTGTGTGTGTGTGTGTGTTTGTGTTTGTGGTTATATGTAAGGTCCTCTCTCTCTCTCTTATATATATATATATATATATGTATATATATATATACACACACACACACACACATATATATATATATATATATATATATATATATATATATATATATATATATATATATATATATATATATATATAATATATATATATATATATATAGAGAGAGAGAGAGAGAGACACAAATGCACATATGTATGAGTTGAAGAGGAATCAGTTTTATGTTGAAGAGGGAATAATGAGGTGTTTGCTCGTTAGTTGGTGAGTTTCCCCACCCAAAGGCTCTTCTATGGTGCCGTGACTCTCTCCCTCTCTCAGCTTACCTAAAGGGTCACATGAACAGTTTGGGGAGTTTGACTCCTTGGTTCGTTAAAGTTATTCACCAGGCTTTCCTCATTTGCACCCCTCCCCACTCTCTCTCTTTCTTCCCTCTCTCCACACTCTCTCTCTCTTATACTATCTCTCTCTATCTTCCCCTCTCTCCACTCTTTCTCTCTCACACTATCTCTCTCTATCTTCCCCTCTCCACCTCTCAATATTGTTTTATTGTTTTTTTTCCTTATTTTCTTCTATTCTTCCGTCCCTCATTCTTTCTTTTCTTTCTTTCCTTCTTTCTCTATGTTTTTCCTTTTCTCATTTCGTTCCTTTGCCTCAATTCTTTCGTTTATTCCGACTGTGATCCCCCCCCCTCTCTCGCTCTTTCCTTCAATTTCTCTCTCTTTTTTTTCTGCCTTTCTCCATGGTTTCCTTCTTCCGTTAATGCTTCTTCTTCCCACCTACCTCTCTACTAACACACTAATTCTTTGTAAACAAATCCTGCTTTGTGTCTCCCATATATATATATATATATATATATATATATA
>CAXHJY010001051.1:17500-20000 GCA_964016885.1 Eledone cirrhosa
ATAATAATAATAATAATAATAATAATAATAATAATAATAATAATAATAATAATAATATAAAAGACGAAACAACTTCTTAACCGAAAATATTTACGAAATTTTACAGAAAAGGAAAGCAATGTATGCATATATATATGTATATAATGTATGTGTCTGTGTGTATGTGTATATATATATATATATATATAATTACATATATATATATATATATACGTGCATATACATATGTATTATACAAACATACATACGTACACACACATACAGACACACACACAAACACACGTGTGTAAATTCAAAACGCAAAACATTATTCAACACAACTACACTATCCTAAAAACGAACAACATCACCACCACCAACAACAACAACAACAACACCACCACCACCACCAACAACACTAAAATATATAAAAATTATATTTTTTTTTAAATAATAATTATAATTATATATTAAAAAAAAAAAAACCCTCGTCAATGGAAAGGAAAAAGAAATAAATTTTTTCCAAAACCTTGAAGAAATCTGTTTAGTTTCCTGGATTTTCCAAGCAGATCTTTCTGGTTACGCTCGGATTCACTTGAGTGTGTCAAAGAATTCTGGAAAGAATATATATTGCGTTCCTACACACTAATTTACAAGTAATCTCTATGTTAAATAACATTTCTTGCAATACCCCCCATCCCCTTCTTCTTCTTCCTTTCATATTCTGGTTTCTGATTATTTTTCGTGGGTAGCGGAGAGGTGGAGAGGCTGTTGTTGTTTTTTGTGGGGGGAGGGTCCGGGGAAGGGGTGTTTTTCTCAAAGTACTGATGGCATATTTTATAATAATTACGAGGCAATATGTATTGCCTCGTCCGACGAACGAATGAGGACGTTTCTTTCGTATTCGTCTTATTCGGGAAACCTCTGGTAATGAGGTAATTATATTGTATTGTTTATTATACATTAAATTTTACTCTGGTACTTACATAGAGCACTCTTCACTCCTATGACTTTTTCAATTTTCAACGGAAACTTCAATACCTATATATATATATATATATATATACCTATATATATATATATATATATACCTATATATATATATATATATATATATATATTGGTAAACGGAATAGAAAATGCTGACAAATTGTTCACAGTTGAAAAATGGTTTAATTAGGAATAAAAGAGTATTAGTAATTGTATGGGTTAGTATTCAGTTGTGGTTTTAAAAACTTAAAAACTTAAAACCACAACTGAATACTAACCCATACAATTACTAATACTCTTTTATTCCTAATTAAACCATTTTTCAACTGTGAACAATTTGTCAGCATTTTCTATTCCGTTTACCAATATATAATAACTTGTGTGTTACACCTCTATTCTTTTAACTATATATATATATATATATATATATATATATATATATATTATTACATCAAGATTGACCATACGGAATGACCAGCTCTATCCAGTGGTGAACCTTCAAACCTAAATAAATATAAATATATATATACAAATAAAGAATATATATATATATATATATACAAATAAAGGTTCAGCGAGAATCGCAATTTCGGCGGGCAGGAAAATCGAAGCGAAACGCAAAAATCAGAAATGATACTGGCAAAGTGCTCAATAGTTAAAAACCAGAGCTAAACAATGTGTTAAGAAGCCATACAAAACTGAAAAGGTGGTCAAGAAGGCATTAACCACCCAAGCCCCAAACCAAATCAAGCTAAACAGGTCAAAACAAAATAAATGATAAAAAATAAATGATAACCAGACCTGTATATGGACGTGTTCATAAACGAGTATATATATATATGTGTGTATGCGTGTGTGTGTGTGTATATGAGTGTGTTTGAAGGTTTTGTTGTGTATATGTGAGCTTGTATCAATAGCTGTGACTTTGTGTGTGTATATATATATATATATATATATGTTTATGTTGCGTAGTGTTGTATATATATGTGAGCTTGTACCAAATGCACTAACTTTGTGTGCTTGTATATATATATATGTGAGTGTGTGTGTGTGTTGTGTATGTGTGTGTGTTGTGTATGTGTGTGTGTGTGAAGGTGGTGGTGTATATGTGTGGTAGCTGGTACTAAAAGCTGTGACCCTGTGATGCTGTCTGCCATTGTCAGTTGCAGTTATCAACCAATCTGCGAACAATGATAAACCAAATATGAAGAATTTCTCACACCGCCGCCTTGTATGGGGTCTTAGAGACACTTTGGTGGCGGTTCCTTGGTGTGGTGAGTGGCAGGGAGAGGAGAGAGAGACACTTTGGTGGCGGTACTAACTGTGGTGCGGTGTGGTGTGGTGTGTTGTGTTGTAGGCGGAGGAGTTAGTGGGAGAGAGAGGGTCTTAGAGACACTTTGGTGGCGGTACTAATTGTGGGAGGTGTGGTGTGGTGTAAGGGGCTGGCAGAGGTGTGAATGGGATAGAGATGGAAATAGGGAGAGGGAGAGGGGGAGAGAGAGTGTGTGTGTGTGTAAGGTAGAGAGGGTAG
>CAXHJY010001051.1:35000-37500 GCA_964016885.1 Eledone cirrhosa
TTCATTACTGGTACTTTATTTGAAATAATTGTTTCTACTTTTTGGTACAAGGCCAGGAAATAACCCCCAGTTCATTACTGGTACTTTATTTTATCGACCCCGTAAGGATGAAAGGCAAAGTTAACCTCGGCGGGATTTGAACTCAGCTCGTAAAGAGACGTAACTGTGCCTTTATTGAAATAATGGGGACCAATTCATCGATTTCTATAACCCTTCTTGTGAATTGTCAGTCATAGTGGCGATAGTGGTGCTGGTGGTGGGGTTAATGGTGGCGTTGTTTGTGGACTAAGGCGGTGAAAGTGGCTTCGGTGGCTATGTAGCAGTGGCAGTGGCGGTGGTGGAAATAGGGGGTGGGGGAGTCGATGTTTGTGGTTGTTGTGATGATGGCGCTGGCGTCTGTGGTGTTGGTAGCTGCAGTGGGGGGGGGCGTCTGCGATGGTGGTGGTGGTGGTGGCTGCAGTGGTGGGGGCTGCAGTGGGGGGAGGGTGTGGCGTCTGTGATGGTGGTGGTGGCGGCGGCTGCAGTGGAGAGAGGGGTGGCATCTGTGATGGTGGTGGTGGTGGCGGCGGCTTCAGTGGGGGGAGGGTGTGGCGTCTGTGATGGTGGTCGTGGCGGCTGCAGTGGGGGGGAGGGTGTGGCGTCTGTGATGGTGGTGGTGGTGTGGCGTCTGTGATGGTGGTGGTGGTGTGGCGGCTGCAGTGGGGGGAGGGGTGGCATCTGCAATGGTGGTGGTGGTGGTGTGGCGGCTGCAGTGGGGGGGAGGGTGTGGCGTCTGTGATGGTGGTGGTGGTGTGGCGTCTGTGATGGTGGTGGTGGTGTGGCGGCTGCAGTGGGGGAGGGGTGGCATCTGCGATGGTGGTGGTGGTGGTGTGGCTGCAGTAGGGGGGAGGGTGTAGCGTCTGTGATGGTGGTGGTGGTGGCTGCAGTGGGGGGGAGGGGCGTCTGTGATGGTGGTGGTGGAAGTGGCAGCTCCGCAATATAGACATCATCTTTAAAACCCATCAAATTCGACAGTTGATATATTATTGTTGTTGTACGTTTTTCCTATTACGCTATTTCTCCCTCTTTTCATATTACGCTATTTCCTCTCTCATTTTCTCCCTCCACTGCTCCCCCTTCCTCCCCCACCCCCTCGTCACCTCCCTCCTCTCCCTCTTCCTCCTCCTCCCCCACCTTATATATCTGTTTCCTTATCAGATGTTACATTGAATCATTCTACAAGAGACATACCCCAGTCCACCACCCGACCAACCAGACAGTCAGCCACATCAATTACCACCACCACCACCCCACCACTCCTCCGCCACTACCCTACCCTCATATGTTCCTACATCACCCCCAGACCACCCGGCCACCCTTCCACCCACCCAGCAACATTAATGTTCCTACTTCAGAGATATAAACTATTAAAACAGATAAAGGAGAAGGGGAGAGAATTACTGTTTAAATGGTTGGTTCTAGCCACTGTTTCCTTCAGTTTTGTTTTCAATAATCAGTAGAGCGTCAGGCACCCTGCTTTGTGGCATATACTTACGGCCCTTTACGTTCTGAGTTCAAATCCCGCCGAGGTTAACTTTGCCTTTCATCCTTACGGGGTCGATAAAATAAAGTACCAGTAATGCACTGGGTATTTGCTGGCCTTGTCCCAAAAGTAGAAACAATTATTATTAAAGGCCGGTGGATTGGCAGTAATCGGTAGAGCGTCAGACAACATGCTTCGCGGCACAGAGTTACGGCCCTTTAAGCTCTAAGTTCAAATCCCGCCATGGTTAACTTTGCCTTTCATCCTTACGGGGTCGATAAAATAAAGTACCAGTAATGTACTGGGGTCGGTTTAATTGACTTTCCCTTCCCCAAAAAGTGTGTGTGTGTGTGCGTGTGCGTGTGCGTGTGCGTGTGCGTGTGCGTGTGTGTGAGACCCGGGTTCAATCGGGGGTAACCACAGTAAGGTACTCAATACATTGGTAGAGTATATACAAAATTTAATACAGAAATGGCTTCTACAGGACTAGAACTAAGTTTTTTTTCCCGTCTTTCTTGCTCAAATTCTTGAGCAAGAAAGATGGAAAAAAACTTACTCCAACATTCGATTGTAATTTTAAATCTTTAATTTTTAGTTTTTAACTCGTATTAATTCTTTTAAATTTTTAATTTCAATACTCAACTTTTGATAAGATGAATTTTAATAATATATCGAAACCGGTAATACTTTATATACTTTATATACTTTATAAAACTTTCTTTAAAAGAATTGTCCCTCTCATTTTTTCAATAGTTGTTTCTACTTTTGGCACAAGGCCAGCAATTACCCAGTGCATTACTAGTACTTTATTTTATCGACCCCGTAAGGATGAAAGGCAAAGTTAACCTCGGCGGAACTTGAACTCAGAATGGCTTCAAATCCCGCCGAGATTAACTTTGCCTTTCATCCTTACGGGGTCGATAAAATAAAGTACCAGTAATGTACACTCATTTTTTCAATAATGTTATCTTTTCAATA
>CAXHJY010001051.1:50000-55000 GCA_964016885.1 Eledone cirrhosa
CATCATTATAATAATTATTACTGTTGTTGTTGTTGTTGTTGTTGTAGCATCGTTACTGCGACATTATATGTATGTATGTATGTTTATATATATATATATATAAAAACATATATATATATCTATGTGTGTGTGTGTGTGAGAGAGAGTGTGTATGTATATCTATATATCTGTCTACACATATATATATATATATATTATAAATATATATATTATATATATATACATATATATATATGTATATACATATATACATATGTATATATATATATATGTATATACATATATACATATGTATATATGTGTGTGTGTGTGTGTGTGTGTGTGTGTGTGTGTGTGTGTGTGTGTGTGTGTGTATACGTATATATATATAAATATATATATATATATTGCTGCTTAATGAGAATGTTTCCTATAAAATTTTACGTGTGGAAGGTTGGGGTTGTTTTTGTTTGTTGTTGTTTTTCTGTTAATAGTGAGGGGGAGGTAACTCTGTGGGGAAGGGTGGAGAGGATGAACCTGGAGTTATGGTGGGATATATAAATAAAGATTTATGTATATATATATATATATATATTCATTACTGTTATTACTATTATTATTATTATTATTATTATTTGCATTTTGTTGTTTTAGTTTCTATTTCTTTATCATTCTAGTTGTTGTTGTTGTTGTTGTTTAATGCCATTTGTCTGTGAGTTAATAATGAAACGACAAATTATATATATATATATATATATATATGTGTGTGTGTGTGTGTATGTGTCTGTGTGTGTGTGTATGTGTGTGTGTTTATATAGAAAAAATTGGATACAATATATATATATATATATGTGTGTGTTTATATATATAAAATTAGATACAATATATATATGTAATATACAATATATATATGTATAAACAATTACAAAGTAATTAGAGACACATAATGACTGTGGTGGGGAGCGAACCTGGAACACTTAGTTATTAGGGGAGGGCACTTAGTTATATGGGGGGGGGCAAGGGGGAAGACAAGAGGGGGAGGGGGTAATCAAGACAAATATTTGTCACATTTATTTTTTATCGATTTTCTGTTTTGTTTAATTTTAAAACATTTTTATATATTTTTTTACATTTTTCTCCTCTTTTTTTATTTTATTTATTTCATCTATTTATTTATTATTATTATTATTATTATTATTATTTCTGTTGTTCATTTCAGTAATAAATTGAGAAAACCCACAGTAGCCTGAAGTCTGCTGGCAACAATAGCTATACTGGAGACCCTATCGAGCAAAAGGTTGAGAGTTCGTAATCATTTATCAGCAGCAAATATTTCGTTATTCATGTAGTTTTATTTGATTTGATTTCGAGTCTGTGTCTGTGTGTGTGTTTCTGTGTGTGTTTCTGTGTGTGTGCTTCTGTGTGTGCACTTCTGTGTGTGCGCTTCTGTGTGTGTGTGTTTCTGTGTGTGTGTTTGTGTGTCCTACCCATGCTAGTGTGGAAAATGGACGTTAAACGATGATGATGATGAAGATGAGGCACCATAGAGAGGTAGGTACTATAAGGGTGGACTACAATGTTGTGTGTGTGTGTGTGTGTGTGTGTGTGTGTGTGTGTGTGTGTGTGTGTGTGTGTGTGTGTGTGTGTGTGTGTGTGTGTGTGTGTGTGTGTGTGTGTGTGTGTGTGTGTTAAGATAATTTACCTCTCAATGGATCAGTTCAATTAATTATTAATAGGCCCCATAGAGTGGTGGGTACTATGAAGGTAGACTGGTGAAACGTTTCCTAGGCTGACTATGAAGGAGTGATGCTAGAGCTGTGAAATCTTGCCTGCATTAATTTCAACTCTTCTTATTAATAACTGCATTATTTCTTTCCAGGGAATATGGTGAAAAATAAACCTCATTTGGTCATTCCATGAGAGTATTTATGGAGGTGGTCCTAGTATCAAGGACACCAGAAGTGTCTGTTGCTACGGAGTGCCAATGATGGTGAGTAGGGAGGTGGTCCTAGTGCCAAGGACACCAGAAGTGTCTGTTGCTACGGAGTGCCAATGATGGTGAGTAGGGAGGTGGTCCTAGTATCAAGGACACCAGAAGTGTCTGTTGCTACGGAGTGCCAATGATGGTGAGTAGGGAGGTGGTCCTAGTGCCAAGGACACCAGAAGTGTCTGTTGCTACGGAGTGCCAATGATGGTGAGTAGGGAGGTGGTCCTAGTATCAAGGACACCAGAAGTGTCTGTTGCTACGGAGTGCCAATGATGGTGAGTAGGGAGGTGGTCCTAGTGCCAAGGACACCAGAAGTGTCTGTTGCTACGGAGTGCCAATGATGGTGAGTAGGGAGGTGGTCCTAGTGCCAAGGACACCAGAAGTCACTGTTGCTACGGAGTGCCAATGATAGTGACTAGGGGGGTGGTCCTAGTATCAAGGACACCAGAAGTCTCTGTTGCTATGGAGTGCCAATGATGGTGAGTAGGGGGGTGGTCCTAGTATCAAGGACACCAGAAGTGTCTGTTGCTACGGAGTGCCAATGATGGTGAGTAGGGAGGTGGTCCTAGTATCAAGGACACCAGAAGTCTCTGTTGCTACGGAGTGCCAATGATGGTGAGTAGGGAGGTGGTCCTAGTGCCAAGGACACCAGAAGTGTCTGTTGCTACGGAGTGCCAATGATGGTGAGTAGGGAGGTGGTCCTAGTGCCAAGGACACCAGAAGTGTCTGTTGCTACGGAGTGCCAATGATGGTGAGTAGGGAGGTGGTCCTAGTGCCAAGGACACCAGAAGTGTCTGTTGCTACGGAGTGCCAATGATGGTGAGTAGGGAGGTGGTCCTAGTGCCAAGGACACCAGAAGTGTCTGTTGGTACGGAGTGCCAATGATGGTGAGTAGGGAGGTGGTCCTAGTGCCAAGGACACCAGAAGTGTCTGTTGCTACGGAGTGCCAATGATGGTGAGTAGGGAGGTGGTCCTAGTGCCAAGGACACCAGAAGTGTCTGTTGCTACGGAGTGCCAATGATGGTGAGTAGGGAGGTGGTCCTAGTGCCAAGGACACCAGAAGTGTCTGTTGCTACGGAGTGCCAATGATGGTGAGTAGGGAGGTGGTCCTAGTGCCAAGGACACCAGAAGTGTCTGTTGCTACGGAGTGCCAATGATGGTGAGTAGGGAGGTGGTCCTAGTGCCAAGGACACCAGAAGTGTCTGTTGCTACGGAGTGCCAATGATGGTGAGTAGGGAGGTGGTCCTAGTGCCAAGGACACCAGAAGTGTCTGTTGGTACGGAGTGCCAATGATGGTGAGTAGGGAGGTGGTCCTAGTATCAAGGACACCAGAAGTGTCTGTTGCTACGGAGTGCCAATGATGGTGAGTAGGGAGGTGGTCCTAGTATCAAGGACACCAGAAGTCTCTGTTGCTACGGAGTGCCAATGATGGTGAGTAGGGAGGTGGTCCTAGTGCCAAGGACACCAGAAGTGTCTGTTGCTACGGAGTGCCAATGATGGTGAGTAGGGAGGTGGTCCTAGTGCCAAGGACACCAGAAGTCTCTGTTGCTACGGAGTGCCAATGATGGTGAGTAGGGGGGTGGTCCTAGTGCCAAGGACACCAGAAGTCTCTGTTGCTACGGAGTGCCAATGATGGTGAGTAGGGGGGTGGTCCTAGTGCCAAGGACACCAGAAGTCTCTGTTGCTACGGAGTGCCAATGATGGTGAGTAGGGGGGTGGTCCTAGTGCCAAGGACACCAGAAGTCTCTGTTGCTACGGAGTGCCAATGATGGTGAGTAGGGGGGTGGTCCTAGTGCCAAGGACACCAGAAGTCTCTGTTGCTACGGAGTGCCAATGATGGTGAGTAGGGAGGTGGTCCTAGTATCAAGGACACCAGAAGTCTCTGTTGCTACGGAGTGCCAATGATGGTGAGTAGGGAGGTGGTCCTAGTGCCAAGGACACCAGAAGTCTCTGTTGCTACGGAGTGCCAATGATGGTGAGTAGGGAGGTGGTCCTAGTATCAAGGACACCAGAAGTGTCTGTTGCTACGGAGTGCCAATGATGGTGAGTAGGGAGGTGGTCCTAGTATCAAGGACACCAGAAGTGTCTGTTGCTACGGAGTGCCAATGATGGTGAGTAGGGAGGTGGTCCTAGTATCAAGGACACCAGAAGTCTCTGTTGCTACGGAGTGCCAATGATGGTGAGTAGGGGGGTGGTCCTAGTATCAAGGACACCAGAAGTCACTGTTGCTACGGAGTGCCAATGATGGTGAGTAGGGAGGTGGTCCTAGTATCAAGGACACCAGAAGTCTCTGTTGCTACGGAGTGCCAATGATGGTGAGTAGGGGGGTGGTCCTAGTATCAAGGACACCAGAAGTCACTGTTGCTACGGAGTGCCAATGATGGTGAGTAGGGAGGTGGTCCTAGTATCAAGGACACCAGAAGTGTCTGTTGCTACGGAGTGCCAATGATGGTGAGTAGGGGGGTGGTCCTAGTGCCAAGGACACCAGAAGTCTCCAATGCTACAGGCTCGACCGCAAACCTGTCAGAGAACGACCGATATTTGGAGAGTCTACCCTCCTGGGCCACCCGAAGTGCAGCAGAGCCTGGATCACAGACTGCACCAGGTTGCCGCTTGAGAATGTGTCACTGCATGTGTTATCCCAGATGAAGGGTTTGCCACCGTGGAACAAGAAGATGGTCGATTTGAGGGAAATATCACTGTTACTTCTAGCACTATTTTAAACCACGTAGAGGTACGTTTGTTGGTTAGTGTTGTACAGTCTTAGTTATATAATACAACTAGCCGAATTACCCGCGCCTTGCTGCGAGATAATAGAGGTTCCAATACTCAAGTTATGAGCTTCCAAAATGTTCACTATAGGGGGTTTAACCCCCATTAGGGTATCTTAATATTATTGAAATTTGCTGAAATTTTGTGAATAGGCATCATATCTTGTCATTTACTTATGATTTAAATTTCATATAAATCGAAGGGAAAAACCTTTTAGCGGGGCTTTGTGCCCCTGTGGAACCATTTGATTAAAATGAAATAT
>CAXHJY010001051.1:60000-102500 GCA_964016885.1 Eledone cirrhosa
ATGGTTGATGGTATATTTAAACGATTTCCACGTGCTGTTGAGATGTTGGGTAAATATTCTATGGCGGTTGGCTGCGAAGAGATTGCTGTCGTTTATTTATCTATTGTTTCTTCATAGGTGCCTTTTAATCTTATAGCCTGGTCTAATTGATTTTTTGTGTGGTTAATTATGCTAATTGGGAGAGGAAATGGTGTATATATCTTATCAAATGATTCTATGGACATACTTTACAGTATATATATATATAATTAGATAGATATAGATAAATAGATAGGTGGTAGTTGTGTATATTGATTATGCGTGTGATGAAGTGTGTAGTGATGTATGTGATATTTATGTGTTGATATGGTGTAGTTGTGTCTGTGGAGAGGAAGCTAACGGTGGAGTGGTGATATGGTGAAGTGTTAAATATATACACCAGCAAGGGATGGTAGATGTGGTGTAGCTGTGTCTGTGGAGAGGAAACTAACGGTGGAGTGGTGATATGGTGAAGTGTTAAATATATACTGCAGCAAGAGATGGTAGATGTGGTGTAGTTGTGTCTGTGGAGAGGAAGCTAACGGTGGAGTGGTGATATGGTGAAGTGCTAAATATATACTGCAGCAAGAGATGGTTGATGCGGTGTAGTTGTGTCTGTGGAGAGGAAGCTAATGGTGGAGTGGTGATATGGTGAAGTGCTAAATATATACACCAGCAAGGGATGGTAGATGTGGTGTAGTTGTGTCTGTGGAGAGGAAGCTAACGGTGGAGTGGTGATATGGTGAAGTGTTAAATATATACACCAGCAAGGGATGGTAGATGTGGTGTAGTTGTGTCTGTGGAGAGGAAGCTAGCGGTGTATTAAATATATATATAGCACTAAGGAGTGGTAGATGCAGTGTGACTATGTCTGTGGAGAGGAAGCTAGCGGTGTATTAAATATATATATAGCACTAAGGAGTGGTAGATGAGGTGTGACTATGTCTGTGGAGAGGAAGCTAGCGGTGATGAGGTGGTTGCTAGTTTTATTTTTTCTACTTAATTGTTCATCAAATGACTTTTACTAATGACCAAAGAGTAGAATCAATAATTAATCATTCATTTTCTTCAATTTATTATTATTATTATTATTATTACTATCACCATCATCATCATCATCCTAATCATCACCACCACCATCATTACCACCATCACCATCATCCTAATCCCCATCGCCACCACCATCATCCTAATCCCCATCACCACCACCATCATCACCATGCTAATCCCCATCACCATCAACACCACCATCATCATCATCAACCTGATCACCACCATCACCATCATAACTACCATTATCATCATCATCACCATCATAATCCTTGTTGTTGTTTATATATTAATTTATTAATATATACTTTATTTATTTCCAATATTCATTCTGAAAATTGTATTTTTTGAGGTGTTTATTTTTATAGTGATGGGGGGTAGGGGAGGGGGGTAGTGATGGGGGCAGTGATGGGGGGGGTGAAGGTGGTGGTGGTGGCTACCGTTGGTGTTGTTGTTGCTATTTTTGTTGTTGACTTTTTTTCTGCTTTAGAGAGCGTGGAAATGAATTTATAATTTCATTGTAAACATTTCAATTATTCTTTGTTGTGGTTGTTGTTGCTGTTGTTGTGGTCTTTGTTCTTGTTGTGGTCTTTGTTGCTGTTGTTGTTGTTGTGGTCGTTGTTGCTGTTGATGTTCATGTTATTGATGCTGTTGTTGTTATTATTGCTGCTGTTGATGATGTTGGTGCACATGTTGTTGTTGGTGGTGCTGTTGTTGTTGATGCTGTTGTTATTGTTGTTGGTGATGCTGTTGTTACTGCTGCTGTTGATGATGTCCATGTTGCTGCTGTTGTTGTGTTTTTCTTTTCTCTTTCACAAGAAAGTTTTTACCAAAACATCTTTGATTTGATTTTAGTTTATGTTTCTCTCTTTGGGTTTGTGTTGCCTTCCATTGTTACAGTACAAGGAGAGGTGGGAGTCACCAGTTTTATAATGTATAGATAATGTAAGGCTGGGGGAGAGATTGTGAGAGGGGGAGAGATTAGTAAAGTCTTTACCTCACATTTACATTACTCTATATTTACTATTGTATTTTCACAGTAAAGGCTTTACCTCACATAATATCTCACATAACATTTACATTACTCTATATATACTATTGTATTTTCGCAGTAAAGGCTTTACCTCACATAATATCTCACATAACATTGACATTACTCTATATATACTATTGTATTTTCACAGTAAAGTCTTTACCTCACATAATATCTCACATAACATTTACATTACTCTATATATACTATTGTATTTTCACAGTAAAGTCTTTACCTCACATAATATCTCACATAACATTTACATTACTCTATATATACTATTGTATTTTCACAGTAAAGTCTTTACCTCACATAATATCTCACATAACAATTACATTACTCTATATAATGTGGTTGGTGTTAGGAAGGGCATCCAACCATAGAAAACCTGCCAGATAGTCCTATACGAGTGTGACACGATCACCCGACCAATCTTACCTCAAATGGGACAATTCCTGTCTAACCCATGCTAGCGTGGAAGACAGACGTTAAACGATGATGATGATGATGATGATGATACTATTGTATTTTCACAGTAAAGGTTTACCTCACATAACATTTACATTACTCTATATATACTATTGTATTTTCACAGTAAAGTCTTTACCTTACATAATTATCTCACATAATATCGAATCTATGAGATTTTGATATTATCTATTTTGAGAACAATACCTTAACATCAGTATGAGTGGACAGTTACAGCCGGTTTGAACAGAAAGAGGTGAGAGAATTCTGGTCGGATATGGCCAGTTTAAATGCTAAAGGGGTTGATAAAATAAAATACCAGTAAAATACAGAGTACCCGACCTCCCATGGGTACAAGCTGAAGCATATAGACAATATGCCCCCACACCCCCCACCTCAACGTGGTCGTGGAGGTGCGACGGCAAAAACACATCCAGCCCACACTGTAAAGTGGACGTGTAGGCGCCACGAAAAAGCACCCAGCACTCACTGTAAATGAGGTTGGTGTTAGGAAGGGCATCCAGCTGTAGAAATCAAGCCAAATCAGTTCCTGTATGAGCAAGGCATGGTCAGCCGACCGGACACTGCCCACGATAGGACAACCCGTCTAACCCATGCTAGCGTGGAAGAACGGACGTAAAACGGTGATGATGATGATGATGAAGGATATCAACCAAATGAAGGACTAACTAGACAACAACAAGGTACCTCACATGTATTAATTCTTTATTCAGTTCCTTTCTTTCTTCCTTCCACCTTTCCTTCATTTCATATTTAGACTTCTGTTATTTCTGCTGTTGTTTTTAATGGTGGTGGTGCTATATTTAATGGTAGTGTTGATGTTTTTAATGGTAGTGGTGCTGGTGTTGCTTTTAATTGTGGTGGAGCGGTTGTTAATGGTACTGGTGCTGATTTTAATGGAGGTACTGGTGTTGTTTTTAGTGGAGGTGCTGGTGTTGTTTTTTAATGGTCGCAGTGTTGCAGCTGTCGTTTTTTGATGGTAGTGGTGCTGTTATTTTTAATGGCCGGTGAAGCAGTTTTTTTTTATTAATTGTGTTGTTACTGTTCTTTTTAATGGTGGTGTTGCTGTTGTTTTTAATTGTGGTGGTGGTGGTGGTGCTGCTGTTGTTTTTAATGGTGTTGCTGTTGTTTTTAATTGTGGTGGTGGTGTTGCTGTTGTTTTTAATGGTGGTGTTGCTGTTTTTAATTGTGGCGGTGCTGTTGTTTTTAATTGTGGTGGTGGTGGTGCTGTTTTTAATGGTGGTGTTGCTGTTGTTTTTAATTGTGGTGTTGCTGTTTTTAATGGTGGTGTTGCTGTTGTTTTTAATTGTGGTGGTGGTGGTGCTGTTTTTAATGGTGGTGTTGCTGTTGTTTTTAATGGTGGTGTTGCTGTTGCTTTTAATTGTGGTGGTGGTGGTGGTGCTGTTGTTTTTAATGGTGGTGGTAGTGATGTTTTTAATGGCGTTTGTGTTGCTGTTGTTTTTAATGGTGTTTATACTGCTGTTGTTGCCACCACTGCAGCTGCCTCGTATGAGCTAAGTGTTCTAAGTCAAGCGCCTCATCTCATAAGGCTGCTGTTTGTCCAGGGTCTCCGTCTCGGGCGTAGTGAAGGCGTCGTTCTTGTGGAAGACAGCATTTTGTGATGTCACCATGCTGACTCCCTGTGAAAGAAAGAAAGCGAGAGAGAAAGAGAGACAGAAAGAGAGAGTGAATGAAGAGTAACAAAGATGCTGAGAGAGCTATGTCCTTCGTCATCACCAACATCATCATCATGATCATCATATTTATCATCATCACCATCATCATCTTTATCATCATCATTATCAACACCACCACCATCATCATTATCGTCAACATATCACCACCATCACCACCACCACCACATCATCATAGTAGTCATTTTTTACGTTCATTTTTTTCAAAGCTGGCATGGGTTGGATAAGATGTTTTGAGGCAATGTCTCCCAGCCAGATGTCGTTCCTGGCACCAAACCTTTTAGTCTCCCCTCTTACAACACAGGTATACATTGTACCTTTTTTTCCAATTGCAGCCTGATGTGTGTGTGTGTTTGTATGTGTGTGTGTATGTGAGATTATGTGTGCGTGTGTTTGTGCGAGAGTATGTGTGAGTCTGTATGTGTGTGTGTGTGTGTGTGTGTGTGTGTGTGTGTGTGTGTGTGTGTGTGTGTGTGTGTGTGTGTGTGTGTGTGTGTGTATGTATGTATGTATGTCTGTGTATATATGTCTGTGTGTATGTCTGTGTATGTATGTATGTATGTATGTATGTATGTCTGTCTGTGTATATATGTCTGTGTATGTATGTATATCTGTGTATGTATGTATGTCTGTGTATATCTGTGTATATATGTCTGTATGTCTGTATATGTGTGTATGTAAGTATATCTGTGTGTATGTAAGTATATCTGTGTGTATGTAAGTATATCTGTGTGTATGTAAGTATATCTGTGTGTATGTAAGTATATCTGTGTATGTTAGTATATCTGTGTATGTTAGTATATCTCTGTATGTCTGTGTATATATGTATGTCTGTATGTATGTATATCTGTGTATGTATGTATGTCTGTGTATATATATTTGTGTGATTGTGTGTGACTGTGTACATCTGTGTGTCTGTGTATGTATGTTAGTATGTCTGTGTATATCTGTGTGTGTCTGTGTCAACAGATAGGTCTTTATCGTAGACCAATGTGTTCATTAAATACGTTCCAACTTTCAAGGGGGATAACTCGCAACAAATTAATTTAGGTTATTTCCCTTGGCGATCACTAGATATGTTTACTGTATTCTTATCTCAAACCAGTGCAAACAATATCTAGATAAAAAGGGGGGGGGGGGGGGGGGGGGGGAGATTGTCTGACCACTTCCTCTTCGACCCGGTCACCGTCGAGACCTCAGGCGTACTTGCACCCCGTACTGTGCCGAGCTCCTCCACAAGATCGGATCGTCGGCGGTCCATCTGAGGAAGGTGCCCCCACATGATAGGGTGGATGTTGCAGTGGGTGTCGCTGGCCGTCTGAGGAAGGAGCCCCCACAAGGTAAGGTGGCTATTGCAGCAGGTGTTGCTGGCCATTGTCCGCAGGAATGCTTTTGCGGTCTTGTCCACGGGTCACAGCACAGCTCCATTACCGCCGTGTCCTAGGCTCAGAGCCCAACCACCCTCCCACTTACCCCACCCATTCCTCTGTGACACTAGAGCCCTCACCTTTCCCTTTTTTCCCTTTTTTTTTTAAACATTTTCGTAAACATTCCATTCTTTCTTCTCAATTTAAATTTTCTTTATTTTTTTAAAATCAAATTATGTCAATTAAAAAGAGGTTAGTAGTAATTAATTACTGTATTTCCCGGCACCGAAGACACTTTGTCCTCGAGGATGCACCCTAATTTTGACAACCAAAAATTTGAAAAACAAATAATAAACAACCTTTGGCCTCCAGGAAGCATGGTAGATTTTTTAGACTAATTTTAGTGAAAAAGTAGCGTCTTCGACGCCAGAAAATACTGTGAGTCTTTGGTTGCTGGAAAAGAGAGACATTTTACAAATAAAAGAAACAGGAAGACTTACATGGATTTTGCCGGCATGTTCTGTCCAGTAAGAGACTGGCTGCTCAGTGCGAAAATTATGAGGCTGGAAAAAAGAAAGAAAAAAAAAACATGAAAAAATATAGATTACAGCTATATAAAATTATCTCGCATAACATTTACATTACTCTATATATGCTATTGTATTTTCACAGTAAAGGCTTTACCTCACAACATTTACATTACTCTATATATGCTATTGTATTTTCACAGTAAAGGCTTTACCTCACATAATATCTCACATAACATTTACATTACTCTATATATATTATTGTATTTTCACAGTAAAGGCTTTACCTCACATAATATCTCACATAACATTTACATTACTCTATATATATTATTGTATTTTCACAGTAAAGGCTTTACCTCACATAATATCTCACATAACATTTACATTACTCTATATATGCTATTGTATTTTCACAGTAAAGGCTTTACCTCACATAATATCTCACATAACATTTACATTACTCTATATATACTATTGTATTTTCACAGTAAAGGCTTTACCTACATAACATTTACATTACTCTATATATATTATTGTATTTTCACAGTAAAGGCTTTACCTCACATAATATCTCACATAACATTTACATTACTCTATATATATTATTGTATTTTCACAGTAAAGGCTTTACCTCACATAATATCTCACATAACATTTACATTACTCTATATATGCTATTGTATTTTCACAGTAAAGGCTTTACCTCACATAATATCTCACATAACATTTACATTACTCTATATATACTATTGTATTTTCACAGTAAAGGCTTTACCTACATAACATTTACATTACTCTATATATATTATTGTATTTTCACAGTAAAGGCTTTACCTCACATAATATCTCACATAACATTTACATTACTCTATATATACTATTGTATTTTCACAGTAAAGGCTTTACCTACATATCTCACATAACATTTACATTACTCTATATATATTATTGTATTTTCACAGTAAAGGCTTTACCTACATAACATTTACATTACTCTATATATATTATTGTATTTTCACAGTAAAGGCTTTACCTACATAACATTTACATTACTCTATATATATTATTGTATTTTCACAGTAAAGGCTTTACCTCACATAATATCGAATCTATGAGATTTTGATATTATGTATTTTGAGAACAATACATTAACATCAGTATGAGTGGCCGGTTACAGCTGGTTTAAACAGAGAGAGGTAACAGAATTCTGGCCGGATATGGCCAGTTTAAATGCTAAAGGGTTAAACAATTGATAAACAGGTCAATCAGTAAAAACATCCACCAACATGGGTGAGGAAGCTTCCAGTGAGCAGCAACAACAACAATAGCAGCAGCAACAACAGCAGCAACAACAACAAGCCGTCGGGTCTTAACTTACCTGGGTAGGTTTGGGTAGTGCCGAGGTAAAATCTTTGTGGAAAAAGTCTTTGGTTGTGCTGATATATTCCGCTGGGTAAGGTTTAGGTTCCATTTTATCCATTACCTCAGCACTGTAACAACAACAACAACAACAATTACCTCATCTATATAAAAACAACAACAACCTCAGCTATGTAACAACAACAACAACAACTACCTCAGCTATGTAACAACAACAACTACCTCAGATATGTAACAACAACAACAACAACCTCAGCTATGTAACAACAACAATTACCTCAGCTATGTAACAACAACAACCTCAGCTATGTAACAACAACAACTACCTCAGCTATGTAACAACAACAACAACAACCTCAGCTATGTAACAACAACAACCTCAGCTATGTAACAACAACAACAACCTCATTAATGTAACAACAACAACAACAACCTCAGCTATGTAACAACAACAACAACTACCTCAGCTATGTAACAACAACAACAACAACAACGTCAGCTATGTAACAACAACAACAACAACAACCTCAGCTATGTAACAACAACAACAACCTCAGCTATGTAACAACAACAACAACTACCTCAGCTATGTAACAACAACAACAACTACCTCAGCTATGTAACAACAACAACAACAACAACCTCAGCTATGTAACAACAACAACCTCAGCTATGTAACAACAACAACAACAACCTCAGCTGTGTAACAACAACAACAATTACCTCAGCTATGTAACAACAACAACAATTACCTCAGCTATATAACAACAACAACAATTACCTCAGCTATATAACAACAACAACAATTACCTCAGCTATGTAACAACAACAATTACCTCAGCTATGTAACAACAACAACAATTACCTCAGCTATATAACAACAACAACAACAACTACCTCAGCTATATAACAACAACAACTACCTCAGCTATATAACAACAACAACAACAATTACCTCAGCTATATAACAACAACAACTACCTCAGCTATATAACAACAACAACAACAATTACCTCAGCTATATGACAACAACAACAACAATTACCTCAGCTATGTAACAACAACAATTACCTCAGCTATATAACAACAACAACAACAACAACCTCAGCTATATAACAACAACAACAATTACCTCAGCTATATAACAACAACAACAACTACATCAGCTATATAACAACAACAACAATTACCTCAGCTACATAACAACAACAACAACAACAACTACCTCAGCTATATAACAACAACAACAACAATAACCTCAGCTATGTAACAACAACAACAACAATTACCTCAGCTATATAACAACAACAACAACAATTACCTCAGCTATGTAACAACAACAACAACAATTACCTCAGCTATATAACAACAACAACAATTACCTCAGCTATGTAACAACAACAACAACAACTACCTCAGCTATATAACAACAACAACAACTACCTCAGCTATATAACAACAACAACAACTACCTCAGCTATATAACAACAACAACAACAATTACCTCAGCTATATAACAACAACAACTACCTCAGCTATATAACAACAACAACAACAACAACTACCTCAGCTATATAACAACAACAACAACAACTACCTCAGCTATATAACAACAACAACAACAACAACTACCTCAGCTATATAACAACAACAATTACCTCAGCTATATAACAACAACAACAACAATTACCTCAGCTATGTAACAACAACAACAACAATTACCTCAGCTATATAACAACAACAATTACCTCAGCTATGTAACAACAACAACAACTACCTCAGCTATATAACAACAACAACAACAATTACCTCAGCTATATAACAACAACAACAACTACCTCAGCTATATAACAACAACAACAACAACTACCTCAGCTATATAACAACAACAACAACAACTACCTCAGCTATATAACAACAACAACAACAACTACCTCAGCTATATAACAACAACAACAATTACCTCAGCTATGTAACAACAACAACAACAACCTCAGCTATGTAACAACAACAACAACAACAACCTCAGGTATGTAACAACAACAACAACCTCAGCTATGTAACAACAACAACAACAACAATTACCTCAGCTATATAACAACAACAACAACCTTAGCTATATAACAACAACAACAACTACCTCAGCTATGTAACAACAACAACAACAACCTCAGATATGTAACAACAACAACAACCTCAGCTATGTAACAACAACAACAACAATTACCTCAGCTATGTAACAACAACAACTACCTCATCTATGTAACAACAACAACCTCAGCTATGTAACAACAACAACCTCAGCTATATAACAACAACAACAACAATTACCTCAGCTATATAACAACAACAACCTCAGCTATGTAACAACAACAACTTCAGCTATGTAACAACAACAACAACCTCAGCTATGTAACAACAACAACAACAACCTCATCTATGTAACAACAACAACAACAATTACCTCAGCTATGTAACAACAACAACCTCAGCTATGTAACAACAACAACAACAATTACCTCAGCTATGTAACAACAACAACAACAACCTCAGCTATGTAACAACAACAACAACAATTACCTCAGCTATGTAACAACAACAACCTCAGCTATGTAACAACAACTTCAGCTATGTAACAACAACAACCTCAGCTATGTAACAACAACAACAACCTCAGCTATGTAACAACAACAACCTCAGCTATGTAACAACAACAATTACCTCAGCTATGTAACAACAACAACCTCAGCTATGTAACAACAACAACAACAACCTCAGTTATGTAACAACAACAACAACATTACCTCAGCTATGTAACAACAACACCCTCAGCTATGTAACAACAACAACAACAACAACAACCTCAGCTATATAACAACAACAACAACAACCTCAGCTATGTAACAACAACAACAACAACCTCAGCTATGTAACAACAACAACAACAACTACCTCAGCTATGTAACAACAACAACAACAACCTCAGCTATGTAACAACAACAACAACCTCAGCTATGTAACAACAACAACAACTACCTCAGCTATGTAACAACAACAACAACCTCAGCTATGTAACAACAACAACCTCAGCTATGTAACAACAACAACCTCAGCTATGTAACAACAACAACAACAACCTCAGCTATATAACAACAACAACATTACCTCACTAAAATATAACAACAACAACAACAACAACCTCAGCTATGTAACAACAACAACATTACCTCAGCTATATAACAAAAACAACAACAACAACCTCAGCTATGTAACAACAACAACAACAACAACCTCAGCTATGTAACAACAACAACAACAACCTCAGCTATATAACAACAACAACATTACCTCACTAAAATATAACAACAACAACAACAACAACCTCAGCTATGTAACAACAACAACATTACCTCAGCTATATAACAAAAACAACAACAACAACCTCAGCTATGTAACAACAACAACAACAACAACCTCAGCTATGTAACAACAACAACATTACCTCAGCTATGTAACAACAACAACCTCAGCTATGTAACAACAACAACAACAACCTCAGCTATGTAACAACAACAGCAACAACCTCAATAATATATAACAACAACAACAATTACCTCTGCTATGTAACAACAACAACAACAACCTCAGCTATATAACAACAACAATTACCTCAGCTATGTAACAACAACAACAACATTACCTCAGCTATGTAACAACAACAACAACAACTCAGCTATGTAACAACAACAACATTACCTCAGCTATATAACAACAACTACCTCAGCTATGTAACAACAACAACAACATTACCTCAGCCTTGTAACAACAACAACAACAATTACCTCAGCTATATAACAACAACAACAACATTACCTCAGCTATGTAACAACAACAACAACAACAATTACCTCAGCTATATAACAACAACAACAACATTACCTCAGCTATGTAACAACAACAACAACAATTACCTCAACTATGTAACAACAACAACAACAATTACCTCAGCTATGTAACAACAACAACACCTCAGCTATGTAACAACAACAACATTACCTCAGCTATATAACAACAACTACCTCAGCTATGTAACAACAACAACAACAACAATTACCTCAGCTATGTAACAACAACAACACTACCTCAGCTATGTAACAACAACAACAACAATTACCTCAGCTATATAACAACAACATTACCTCAGCTATGTAACAACAACAACAACAATTACCTCAGCTATGTAACAACAACAACAACAATTACCTCAGCTATATAACAACAACAACAACATAACCTCAGCTATGTAACAACAACAACAACAATTACCTCAACTATGTAACAACAACAACAACAATTACCTCAGCTATGTAACAACAACAACAACACCTCAGCTATGTAACAACAACAACATTACCTCAGCTATATAACAACAACTACCTCAGCTATGTAACAACAACAACAACAACAATTACCTCAGCTATGTAACAACAACAACAACAATTACCTCAGCTATATAACAACAACATTACCTCAGCTATGTAACAACAACAACAACAATTACCTCAGCTATGTAACAACAACAACAACAATTACCTCAGCTATATAACAACAACAACAACTACCTCAGCTATATAACAACAACAACAATTACCTCAGCTATGTAACAACAACAACAATTACCTCAGCTATGTAACAACAACAACAACAATTACCTCAGCTATATAACAACAACTACTTCAGCTATATAACAACAACAACAACAATTACCTCAGCTATATAACAACAACAACAACAATTACCTCAATAATGTAACAACAACAACCTCAATAATGTAACAACAACAACAACAACAACCTCAGCTATATAACAACAACAACAACAACATAACCTCAGCTATGTAACAACAACAACAACAATTACCTCAACTATGTAACAACAACAACAACAATTACCTCAGCTATGTAACAACAACAACAACAACAACACCTCAGCTATGTAACAACAACAACATTACCTCAGCTATATAACAACAACTACCTCAGCTATGTAACAACAACAACAACCTCAGCTATATAACAACAACATTACCTCAGCTATGTAACAACAACAACAACAATTACCTCAGCTATGTAACAACAACAACAACAATTACCTCAGCTATATAACAACAAGAACCTCAGCTATATAACAACAACAACAATTACCTCAGCTATGTAACAACAACAACAATTACCTCAGCTATGTAACAACAACAACAACAATTACCTCAGCTATATAACAACAACTACTTCAGCTATATAACAACAACAACCTCAGCTATATAACAACAACAACAACAATTACCTCAATAATGTAACAACAACAACAACCTCAATAATGTAACAACAACAACAACAACCTCAGCTATATAACAACAACAACAATTACCTCAAATATGTAACAACAACAACAACAATTACCTCAGCTATATAACAACAACAACCTCAGCCATGTAACAACAACAACAACAACAACCTCAGCTATATAACAACAACAATTACCTCAGCTATATAACAACAACAACAACTACCTCATATATAACAACAACAACAATTACCTCAGCTATGTAACAACAACAAAAACAACAATTACCTCACTATGTAACAACAACAACAACCACAACCTCACTATGTAATAACAACAACAACCGCAACAACAATAAGGGTTTCAACTGTAGGCACAAGGCCAGAAATTTTTTGGGGGGGAGGGAGGGGACGATTAAATCGAACCCTGTGTATTACTGGTAATTTATTTTATCGACCCAGTAAAGATGAAAGGCAAAGTTAACCTCAGCAGGATTTGAACTCAGACCGTAAAGGGACCTAACTCAATGCTGCAAAGCATGGCGTCCGACCCTCTACCGATTCTGCCAAAGAACCGCCCTGACAACAACAATTCTTGTTATTAACAACAACAACAACAGCAGCAGCAGCGACAACAGCAACAACAACGACAACAATAACAACAACAAGAGCAGCAGCAAAAACAACTACGACACCAATGACAACAAAAACAACAACAACGACGACACCAATGACAACATCAACAACAACAACAAAAACAACGCCAACAACAACAGCAACGACACCAATAACCACAGCAACAACAAACTAAAATCTCAATAGAAAGCCCCACTGTAATGAAATGACTTGATCCCGATCATCATCATCACCATTTTACGTATGTTCTTCCACGCTAGCATGGGTTGGACGGGTTGTCCTGTTGTGGGCAGTGTCCAGTCGGCTGACCCTGTCTTGCTCATACGGGAACTGATTCTGGCTTGATTTCTACAGCTGGATGCCCTTCCTAACACCAACCTCATTTACAGTGAGTGCTGGGTGCTTTCTTGCCGTGGCACTTCCACGTCCACTTTGCAGTGGGAGGGTGTGGGGGCATATTGTCTATATGCTTCAGCTTCGGCTTGTTCTATGGGGGGCGGGTCTTCTATATTACTGCGTGACGCCAGAGGTCACGGTCGTGTGTCATTGCTCTTGAGAGGTGCAATTATAGAGAGATTTATATTTTAACAACTTACTATGTTTTTTCTAACAACATCCTTTCAAGTAGGGTTTGCTTCATACCTACAAAATATATAACCATCATCATCATCATCATATATATATATATATATATACAGAGGATATGCAACGTCTGGAGAGAAATGAAGCAAGCATGCTCTGTCAGATGTGCAATGTCAATGTACGTGAACGACCAAGAATGGATGAGTTGAGAGAGAAACTGGGTATAAGAGGGATAAGTTGTGGTGTGCGGGCGAGAAGACTGTGATGGTATGGACATGTGATGCGCATGGAAGATGAACGGTGGGTAAAGAAGTGCCAAGAAATCCCAGTAGAAGGAAAACACAGTAAAGGAAGACCACGAAAAAAATGGGCGGAGATGGTGAGAGCAGACCTCAGATTGCTGAAACTCACCGAGGAGATGACAAAGGACCGTGACAAGTGGAGAGATGCTGTGCTGAATAGGACCCGTCCCACCCACGGCAAAAAAGCACCCAGCCCACACTGTAAAGTGGACGTGTAGGCGCCACGGAAAAAAAAGCACCCAGCACTCACTGTAAATGAGGTTGGTGTTAGGAAGGGCATCCAGCTGTAGAGATGTAGCCAGAATCAGTTCCCGTATGAGAAAGACAGAGTCAACCGACCGGACACTGCCCACAACAGGACAACCCGTCTAACCCATGTTAGCATGGAAGAACAGATGTAAAACGGTGATGATGATGATGATACGATATAAATATTCATATATGCATATAAATATATATAAATATGTAGACATATCAATACACATTATAAATACACATTGCCAAATAAGTAAACTATGGAAATATAAAAGATACAAAAGCGAAAACCAACCAAACAGTGAGTGTGTTCTGCTATTATTTCTGGCAATATTATTACAGCAATATGACCCTCCCCAAGTATATATCATCATCATCATTTAACGTCCATATTCCACGCTTGCATGGGTTTGGACGGGAGTTTTCCCACTTGAGGCAAGGGTGGTTGTCTTGCTCGCATAGGACTGTCTAGCGGGTTTTCTACGGCTGGATGCCCTTCCTAACACCAACCACGTTTACAGAGTGGAACTGGGAGGTTTTTACCGTGTTACCTACACGGCCACATTACACCGTGGACTGTGTGTTTTTTTGTTGTGACACCTACACGACCTCATTTATTTAGGACTGGATGTTGTGGTACCAACATAACTTTACATTGAAAGGGGTGGTGTGGATAGGGTGGGGGTAGTGGGATAAATATATATATATTTAATTACATAATAAACAACACAATATAATTATTCCATTACCAAAGGTTTCAAGAAATTAGACAGATAAAATAATTCTCAGATAAGATAATTATGTTAATTATTTCATCTGATGAACAGGCTAGATGTTTCTGTAAAGATTGTTTAGTTTCTTGAAACTTTTGGTAATGGAATAATTATATTGTGTTGTTTATTATTAATTAAATAGCTCTGTACATGGCTTAGTGGTTACAGCATTGGCCTTGCAATCGAAAGTTTGTGAGTTCAATTCTCAGACCGGATGATGTGTTGTTTCCTTGAGCAAGACACTTTATTTCACATTGCTCCAGTTTACTCAGCTGTAGAAATGAGATGATAGGGACTGGGGTCCCTATCATTCCACTGCAAAGTGGTCGTGGAGGTGCCATGGCAAAAAAGCACCCAGCACTCACTGTAAATGGGGTTGGTGTTAGGAAGAGCATCCAGCTGTAGAAATCAAGCCGTAATCAGTTCCCGTCCCACCCTTGCAAGCAGGGAAAAGCGGACGTAAAATGATGATGAAGGGTGGGACGGGAACTGATTCCGGCTTGATTTCTACAGCTGGATGCCCTTCCTAACACCAACCTCATTTACAGTGAGTGCTGGGTGCTTTTTTGCCATCATTTCTACAGCTGAGTAAACTGGAGATATGTGAAATAAAGTGTCTTGCTCAAGGAAACAACACATCACCCGGTCTGAGAATTGAACTCACAACCTCTCGATTGCAAGGCCAATACTCTAACCACTAAGCCATGTGCCTCCATATATATATGTCTGTGTGTGTGTGTGTGTGTGTGTCCGTGTGTAATAAGTATTTCTATAGAAAAAGTAAAGGAAAGATGAATGTGTGTGTATAAGAGGGATAGAATGTAGTGTGCGGGAGAGGAGACTGCGATGGTATGGACATGTGATGCGCATGGAGGATGACTGAGGGGTGAAAAAGTGCCAAGAAATTCCAGTAGAAAGAAGACGCAGTAGAGGTAGACCACGAAAAACATGGGCGGAGGTGGTGAGAGCAGACCTCAGATGGCTGAAACTCACAGAGGAGATGACGAAGGACCATGACAAGCGGAGAGATGCTGTGCTGAATAGGACCCATCCCACCCTTGCAAGCAGGGAAAAGCGGATGTAAAATGATGATAATGATGATGATGATGATGATATACAGACAGATAGGTAGTGAGACAACTAAGATATTTACCCTGTGTTTTTATCTGGGGAATGACGGGTCGTTTGTAGGAGGCATTGAAAGTGGTGGTCTTAGAGCAGTGAGCAGTCCTGTCCAAGGTAAGAATACCTGGATGTCCGCGGCGGTGTTCGTCAATGTCTGAAGGTAAGATATTTTTTTCTTTTAACTCTTTCACTTTTCTCTGGAAAAAAAAAAAGAAAACAAGAATAGAATAGAATAGAATTATTATTATTATTATAATATAGCATTATTTCATCCTTACGCGGGTCAATAAAATAAAATATCAGTAATGTACTGGGTAATTGCTGGCCTTGTGCCTAAAGTAGAAACAATTAAATAATAGATTAATTGTTTCTACTTTTGGCACAAGGCCAGCAAATACCCAGTGCATTACTGGTACTTTATTTTATCGACCCCGTAAGGATGAAAGGCAAAGTCAACCTCGGCGGGATTTGAACTCAGATCGTAAAGGGACGTAACTCTGCTTGAAAGCATGGCGTCCGACCCTCTACCGATACCGCCAATCCACACATACAAATACTGACACATAAACACATACAAATAGTGACACATAAACACATACAAATACTGACACATAAACACACACATACAAATACTGACACATAAACACACACATACAAAGACTGACGCTAATACACACATACAAAGACTGACGCAAACACAGAAACACGGACACAAAATAATAATAATAATGAAATTATTGTGTACAGTGCTCAGGTGCACTACAACTTATCAAAGGTGCATGTATAGTACATAGGGTAATGTTCATATGTCAAGAAAGTGAACAGTGTATAAGTCATGATATACATGTGTGCGTGTGTATGAAGGCGGTAGGCGGGGGGGGGGGGCATATATGATGATGATAATGATGATGAATTCAGCAGCTTCTAAAGGTGTAATAATAAAACTTCAATTTCGAAAAAGAAAAAAAAAAACATAATTAGCACACAGGGGCAATCTTTCGTTTTAGGTATTTAAAACTTTGCGAATATGGCGTCGAAACATGCTGTTTTGGATTCGACATTATTAAAATCCCGCCGAGGTTAACTTTGCCTTTCATCCTTACGAGGTCGATAAAATAAAGTACCAGTAATACACTAGGATAATTGCTGGCCTTGTGCCTATAGTAGAAACAATTATTATCCTTTGTGAGATATTCCTGTGAGATTTCGCTTCTTTTGAAGTAAATTTTTGTTTTTCTGGATTTTTTTTATTTACGTACCTAAAACGAAATCTTTCGTTTTAGGTACGTAAATAAATGAAGACGTTGTCCCTGTGGTTTCGAGGCCATATTCGCAAAGTTTTATTCTACGTACCAACAACGAAAGATTGCCGCTCACAGCTAAGAACAGATTAGATTTTTTTTCTACATATTTTGTTTTTTTTATGTTCTGCCTTACTCGAAATTGTCTTCTTTAAACACCCAATAAATGTAATTACTTCTAAAAGAAAGAGACAGACAATAACTCACCTCTTCATACCAGTTATTAACCAGGTGTTTATGACGATTCTCAGCCACGTCTTTAGCAGACTTCAAAAAAATGGTGTCCATCTTGGTAAAAATTTCTCTCAAACTCTAGACACAACTATTGCTATGGTTACCTCACACAAGCGCCCTCTGGCGACTGTTTGTTTCACTCGGGGAAACACGGTGTGTGTGGTTATGTGTGTTTTCTATGCGAGTGTATGTGTTTATACTTATATATATATATATGTTTGATTGTGTGTATGTGTCAACTAAATGTGTGCATGTATATATGTGTATGTGCGTTTATATATATATATATATATATATATATAAATATAAACGCACATACATATATATATATGTGTGTATGTGTTAACTAAATGTGTGCATGTATATATGTGTATGTGTGTTTATATTTATATATATATATATGTTTGTGTGTTTATGTCAAATAAATGTGTGCATGAATATATGTGTACGTGTGTTTATATATATGTTTTTGTGTATGTGGGTGTGTATATATAAATGTGTGTGTGTGCGCGCGTATATATATATATATATATATATATATATATATATATATATATACATATATATATATATAAATAATATATATATGTATATATGTATGTATATATATATGTGTGTATATAGGTTTGTGTGAGTGCATATATCTGTGCGTGTCTATGACTATGTATGTGCGAGTATGGGTCTATATATATATATATATATATATATATATATATGCAGATATATATATATATATATATGCAGAGGTTATATTTAATTTGTTGGGATTCAACAAGCTTTAAAATGTTTATAACTGATATAAAGCACTCAACAATTATATATATGTGTGTGTATGTGTATTTTTATATATAATCTAGTTGTATGTGTGTGTTTATATGTGTATAGGTGTATTGTTTGTATATCTATGTATGTGTGTGTGGGTGCGTATGTGTGTAAATTTTTCAGTATGGGAAATAACTCTTCCAAAAGCTTGCTTTTTATGCAAAGGTTATCGTTCTTGGATCAATCGCGCGCTTGCGCACACACTCACTCACACACATATATATATATTTATTTCGGCACAAACATATACACACTCACACACATATATATATTTATATACGCACACACACACACATATATATATTTATATACGCACACACACATATATTTATATATATATATATATATATATATATAGTAATATATAGTAATATATAGTAATAATAATATATTTTAAGACTAAAATCCAAAGAGGGCTCCTTAAGGATATATATATAGGAAAATGTATGACCCCGACGGCAGAGCTCAAGCTGTTTCGATGGCTATTGTGCGTTATGGTCCATCTGGTTCCTTACCACAACTCCTTCGTTATATATATATATATATATATACACACATATATATATAAACACCCACACATATATATATACACACATACAAACATACACCCGCACATACACATGTTGTTGTTCGTCTGAAGACCTCTACTACTAAAGTGGTACATTATATATTCAGTAGTAAACTATTATTATCATTCAAAATGACCGCCGAAAACAAACTTTATGATTCCGGCAAAGACATTACACAAACGTATGTTGTTGTTATTGTTGATAATTGTAATATTTATTGATATTTTATTTTTAAAAAGGGGTTTTCTGGTTACGATACAATTATAGAGTTATTGGAGGTTACCACGATTGATAGAAGAGCTCGATGTCGCATTGATCTTATTTGTTTTAAATATACGTGTGTATGTGTTTATATGTATTTATGTGTGTGTATGTACGTATATATATGTGTGTGTTTATGTACGTATGTTTTTATATATATATATATGTGTGTGTGTGTACGTATATATATATTTATATGTGTATGTACGTATATATGTGTGTGTGTATGTGTTTATGTACGTATGCTTTTATATATATGTGTGTGTGTATGCACGTATATATATATGTGTGTGTTTATGTACGTATGTTTATATATATATGTGTGTGTACGTATATATATATATTTATGTGTGTGTATGTACGTATATATATGTGTGTGTTGTGCATATGTATGTATATATTTATATGTATGTAAAAGGTAAACAAATAACAACACAATCGGTTATGGGGGGTGTGTATATATATGTATGTACAAATATATATATTGGCAATATTACACAAATATGATCCTCCCCAAGTATAACAATATTTGTTTCGACACACGATTTCATATAAAAAACCTCGCTAAACTATATATATATATATATATACATTATATATATATACATATATATATATATATTCATTCATTCATTCATTTTACGTCCGCTTTTTCCCTGCTTGCAAGGGTGGGACGGGAACTGATTCTGGCTTGATTTCTACAGCTGGATGCCCTTCCTAACACCAACTTCATTTACAGTGAGTGCTGGGTGCTTTTTTGCCGTGGCACCTCCACGACCACTTTGCAGTGGAATGATAGGGACTGGAGTCCCTATCATCTCATTTCTACAGCTGAGTAAACTGGAGCAATGTGAAATAAAGTGTCTTGCTCAAGGAAACAACACATCATCCGGTCTGAGAATTGAACTCACAACCTTTCGATTGCAAGGCCTATGCTCTAACCAATATATATATATATATATATATATATATATACATATACATATATATATACATATACATATACATATACATATACATATACATATACATATATACATATATATATATACATATATATATATATACATATATATATATATACATATATATCATCATCATCATCATCATCATCATCGTTTAACGTCCCTGTTCCACGCTTGCATGGGTTTGGACGGGGGTTTTCCCACTTGAGGCAAGAGTGGTTGTCTTGCTCGCATATGACTGTCTGGCGGGTTTTCTACAGCTGGATGCCCTTCCTAACACCAACCACATTTACAGTGTGGGGCTGGGAGGTTTTTACCGTGTTGCCTACACGGCCACATTACAGCGTGGACTGTGTGTTTTTCGTCGTGACACCTACACGATCTCATTTATATATATATATATATATATATATATATATATATATATATACATATATATATATAATGTAGGAGGTGAGTTTTATAGTAGCACAATAAAGCAATGTATATATAGGATAAGTAGCACTCCACACATTGATTTAACACTTCACTGCTCGCAAGTGTTTTTTAAGCTTCATATGTCTCCCTATTTTATCTGATGAGAACGCAAATATCATCCCATGATGATATTTGTTTTTGAAATGCGCATAATAAAATACATGGAACTCTTTTAACCATCTTTTGATCTTATATATATATATATATTCTTCGCCCACTTATTCCTGGGAGGGTCGTGGGGGCAGGGTCCTGTCAGAAACATATAGAATCTATGAGATTTTGATATTATTTATACTGAAAATAATACCTCGACACCAGTATGAGTAGCCGGTTTGAAAGGAAAGAGGTGAGATAATTCTTGCCGGTTATGGCTGGTTTAAATACTAAAGGGTTAAATTATATTTCTTTCATTATGTGTAGGCTAGACATTGAGCAAGCCCTTAGCATGTCATTTGAGGGTATGACAGTGGAAGAGTTAGCTGAGTACAAACAAGATTTCCATCAACTTATTAAAGATCAAACAGCCACTCTCTCCTATCTTCAGTCTCAGATTGACTTCATAAACCAACTTCATAAATGTCACTCACAGATAACTTCCAAGTAAGCTCTACAGCTTTTTTCATCTTTGCACATATCATCATCATCATCATCATCATCATTGTTTAACGTCCATCTTCCACGCTAGCATGGGTTTGACGGGGGTTGTCCCACTTGAGGTAAGATTGGTCGGGTGACCGTGTCTTGCTCGTATAGGACTGTCTGGCAGATTTTCTATGGCTGGATGCCCTTCCTAACACCAACTACATTTACAGTGTGGACTGGGAACTTTTTACCATGTTACCTACATGGCCACATTACAGTGTGGACTGTGTGTTTTTTTGTAGTGACACCTACACGACCTCATTAGTTTGGACTGGATGTTGTGGTACCAACATAACTTTATAGAGAAAGGGTGGTGTTGGCACGAGTGAAAGGATGGAGTAGGGGTAGTGGGTTGGGGTGTATGTTTGGTTTGGAGGGGCCTACTGACTGTAGGTTAACTTTGCACGTAGGAAAGGCGGGTCTTCTGTAATACTGCGTGGCGCCAAAGATCTCAATCCAGTGACATTGTCTTAGCCAGGAGCAAAAGGCACCAGCTCCCACAGCGTTTTACTCACTGGACCGGTCAATCATGGCTAACCGGAGCCCATGGCCTGCAACTGGGTTTTTAGCCTTCTAAGCTACCTTTAAACTGTGAACATGGGTATTTAGTTTCCTAGGTTACCTCTATAATGTGTACCTGGGTAATTACCTTCTTAGACTACCTCAATAATCTGTACCTGGGTACTTAGTCTCCTAGACTACCTCTATACTGTGCACCTGGGTATTTATCCTAGGTTACCTCTAATGTGTACCTGGGTACTTAGTCTCCTAGACTACCTCTATAATGTGTACCTGGGTATTTATCCTAGGTTACCTCTAATGTGTACCTGGGTACTTAGTCTCCTAGACTACCTCTATAATGTGTACCTGGGTATTTATCCTAGGTTACCTCTAATGTGTACCTGGGTACTTAGTCACCTAGACTACCTCTATAATGTGTACCTGGGTATTTATCCTAGGTTACCTCTAATGTGTACCTGGGTACTTAGTCTCCTAGACTACCTCTATAATGTGTACCTGGGTATTTATCCTAGGTTACCTCTAATGTGTACCTGGGTACTTAGTCTCCTAGACTACCTCTATAATGTGTACCTGGGTATTTATCCTAGGTTACCTCTAATGTGTACCTGGGTACTTAGTCACCTAGACTACCTCTATAATGTGTACCTGGGTATTTATCCTAGGTTACCTCTAATGTGTACCTGGGTACTTAGTCACCTAGACTACCTCTATACTGTGCACCTGGGTATTTATCCTAGGTTACCTCTAATGTGTACCTGGGTACTTAGTCTCCTAGACTACCTCTATAATGTGTACCTGGGTATTTATCCTAGGTTACCTCTAATGTGTACCTGGGTACTTAGTCTCCTAGACTACCTCTATAATGTGTACCTGGGTATTTATCCTAGGTTACCTCTAATGTGTACCTGGGTACTTAGTCACCTAGACTACCTCTATACTGTGCACATGAGTGTTTAGTGTCCTAGTGTAGCCCTACAATATGTTCTTAAATAGTTAGTGCTCCTAAATAAACCTCATTTGGTCATTCCATGAGAGTATCTTGGTAAGCCTATGAACTTTTCAGCTAACTTTCATAAAATAGCAATCATTCTCTCTCTCACTCTTTCTCTACCCCTCTCTCTCTCTCTCTCTCTCTCTCTCTCATTTCATCCATAAAAAACCACCATCTTCGCCACCATGTTGATCTACCTATTTTTAAATATTGCTGATTATTGTGATGTTGTGGTGTTCAATCCATTCCAGAACTAATGTCCAAAGATTAAGTGCAGAAGAAGAGAAAATAAAAGCAGAACTGAAAAATCAAGTAAGTATATATATCATTAACTTTCAAGAAATCCCACTGTTCCTCTATATTGTACGTCTTTAATTGCTCTTCCTTATTGTCAAAAGCATCAAGTAATATGCTTTTGAATTTGTCACTGGCTGTGGTGGGGTCCTTCAACTTGCATATTCTTCTCCTCAGGGTAGTCCTCCTCTGTCGTCAAGTACATCCAGTCCTGACTATGAGGTCACTAACTATGAGGCTATGTTGGGAGGTGCATTCTTCACGGACGAGGGATTTAGTGTTTACAACAGACACTGTCATGTCTTCTAGTAAGGATATAATCTATCTGGCTGGCATGTTCCCCAGATCTATAAGTGATCAAATGACTGGCTGGCGTGTTCCCGTGATCTATAGGTGATCAAGTGATTGTCTCGTTTTTTGAAGTTTGTGTTACAGATAGTTAGGTTATTATATCATCATCATCATCATCATTTCATTTTACGTCCGCTTTTTTCCCTGCTTGCAAGGGTGGGACGGGAACTGATTCTGGCTTGATTTCTACAGCTGGATGCCCTTCCTAACACTAACCTCATTTACAGTGAGTGCTGGGTGTTTTTTTGCCATGGCACCTCCACGACCACTTTGTAGTGGAATGATAAGGACCCCAGTCCCTATCATCTCATTTCTACAGCTGAGTAAACTGGAGCAATGTGAAATAAAGTGTCTTGCTCAAGGAAACAACACATCACCCGGTCTGAGAATTGAACTCACAACCTTTCGATTGCAAGGCCGCCAATGCTCTAACCACTAAGCCATGTGCCTCCATATATATATATATATATATATATATATATATATATATATATGTGTGTGTGTGTGTGTGTGATGTTTAATTTTTATTTTATCTTTTGTTGTATTGTTTTTGTTTTCAATTTTGTAACTTTCATCTGTCTTTTCTGTTGTCAAGTTAATGATGTGTTGTGATGTCACTGGAGTGGAGACAGAGTACAAGCTACAGGTATACTCCATCAGAAGCTTAGGTAAGTGAGAGCTGGAGATTGATATGAGTGTGAGTGTAACTTGGGACACACCCTAATTTTTTATATATATGCACCACATATTCTACACCACACATTATAACCTTAGATCATTTATATATACACCAACATATTATAACCTTAGATCATGTGTATATACACCAACATATTATAACCTTAGATCATGTATATATACACCAACATATTATAACCTTAGATCATTTATATATGCACCAACTTCATTTCCCGTTGCTCCAGTATACTCAGCTGAAAATGAGTACCAGCAATAGCTTGGGGGTTAACCCTGCGATGGACTGGCGTCCAACGGACAGTCTTGTGCTCTCAGTTGCTTCACGCCATGAAACTCACCGACCAAATGAGCCTTCTGGCTTAAGACAGACTTTAGATTTTTTTTTAGATATATATATATATATATACACATATATATATATATATACACACACATATATGTATAAACACACACACACACATATATATATATATATATATATATATTATCATTATCATCATCATCATTTTTTACGTCCGCTTTTCCCTGCTTGCAAGGGTGGGACGGGAACTGATTCTGGCTTGATTTCTACAGCTGGATGCCCTTCCTAACACCAACCTCATTTACAGTGAGTGCTGAGTGCTTTTTTGCCGTGGCACCTCCACGACCACTTTGCAGTGGAATGATAGGGACCCCAGTCCCTATCATCTCATTTCTACAACTGAGTAAACTGGAGCAATATGAAATAAAGTGTCTTGCTCAAGGAAACAACACATCACCCGGTTTGAGAATTGAACTCACAACCTTTCGATTGCAAGGCCAATGCTCTAACCACTAAGCCATGTGCCTCTATATATATATATATATAAACTATCCATTTCAGATAGCTGTAGCATCGAGAAACACTACAAGCTCTATTTACTGTGTATCTCATTGGAGGTGAAAATCATCGTGGATCTATTGATTGACATGGTAAGTATCTTCAGCATATTTCTACCAAATTTCTTGGGGTTGTAGTTATATTGTTAAATCCACCCTTATATGGTTTTATCATGTACAAAATAAATCATCATCATCATCTTCATCGTTTTTATGTCCGTTATCCCACACTTGCATGGGTCGGACGGGTCCTTCTCAGCACAACATCTCTCCACTCACCACGTTTCTTCGTCATCTCCTCTGAATCTCAGTGATTTGAGGTCAACTCACACCATCTCTACCCAGGTTTTTCTCTGTCTACCTCTACTGCAGCTTCCTGGCACTTCTTCACACATCGATCATCATCCACGCGCATCACATGTCGGTACCAGCACAGGCCTTCAGATCTCTAAGGGCTGCATCATTCCACATTTAAATTATACTGTTTTGTGTGCTTAATGAGTTGCAATCCTGCCAAATCAATTGGTGGCAGTAGTTCCAGCTGCACACATTGAAAGACTGGTGTAGTGGTTCTGAGAACAATGAGGCTTTGCAGATGATCAATGCAGGTTGACAATGGAACTCGAATTAGAAGAGAACTATTGACCTTCAGGAGAAGCAGCAACCCCTCATTGTATTCAGCAACCGAAACAAATATGAAGTACACCTAGGGGCAGCCCTGGTTATATGAAGTAAACCTAGGGGCAGCCCTGGTTATATGAAGTACTCCTAGGGGCAGCCCTGGTTATATGAAGTACACCTAGGGGCAGCCCTGGTTATATGAAGTACTCCTAGGGGTAGCCCTGGTTATATGAAGTAAACCTAGGGGCAGCCCTGGTTATATGAAGTACTCCTAGGGGCAGCCCTGGTTATATGAAGTACTCCTAGGGGCAGCCCTGGTTATATGAAGTACACCTAGGGGCAGCCCTGGTTATATGAAGTACTCCTAGGGGCAGCCCTGGTTCTTCTTATTTGAAAGTGTAAACTCGACCAGATTAGATTAGAATGTGTGCGAGAAATAACAGCAGTTTCGGGCAGTTTCGTATTGAAGGTGTTATGAATAGGAACTTCAGTTTTGTTAGGGAAGGAAGGGGTGTAATTTGGCTGCTATTTTTAGCAGGCTGAACTACCAACAGATGTAGGCTACACTAGCAGGTGTTTGTATGCCTAGTTTCCTCTTTGTTTTGTAGAGAAGCAGCAAATTAAACTACCAGACTGAGAAGTTACAAATTGTGGTGAAGGACAAAGAAGTTGCTGAAGCTGTCCACGAAACAGTGAAAGAGTGAGTGGCCCCTCTTTAAGGGTTTCCGTTTTCTCTCTCTCTCCCCCTCCACACACACACACATACACTTTCTTGAATGTATTTTTTATGTTCATCATCATCATCATCTTCGTTTAACGTCTATCTTCCACGCTAGCATGTTGTTATGGCTCACACCTGCTCAGATTTTTGTCTGGAAACCACAAGGGGAGTTTGAACTTCACTATATATCATCATCATCATTTTACGTCCGCTTTTCCCTGCTTCCAAGGGTGGGACGGGTCCTATTCAGCACAGCATCTCTCCACTTGTCACAGTCCTTCTTCATCTCCACCGTGAGCTTCAGTGATCTGAGGTCAGCTCTCACCACCCCCGCCCATGTTTTTCGTGGTCTTCCTCTACCCTGTCTTCCTTCTACTGGGATTTCTTGGCATTTCTTTACTCAGCGGTCATCTTCCATGTGCATCACATGCCCATACCATCACAGTCTTCTCTCCCACACACTACAACTAATCCCTCTTATCTATATATATAAAACTGAGGATGTCTGTCTGTGTGTGTGTGAGTTTGAATCCCTAAAACTCGAGAAGTACCCAACCGATTTTTTTCAAACTTTACATGTGTATTACTTATGTTTCATGGAGTGTTATGCACATAACAAAATTCAACTTTTTGATCCCATAGGGCCCGCATTAGGTGAAAAGTTGCGTTTTTTCAGCTTTTTAGGGGTTTTTTGAAGCGTTACATCAGACCAATTTCCCTGAAATTGTAACTATGTATTAGTCAGTCTCTTCTTCATACCGTGAGCAAAGAAAATCCAACTTTTTTATGGCCTAGGGCCCGCATTAGGTGAAAAACTTCATTTTTTTCAGCTTTTTAGGGCTTTTTGAAGCGTTACATATAGCCAATTTTCCCGAAATTTCAAGGCATATGCACATAAAAAAAATTCATTTTCTTGATCCCCTAGACCCGCATTAGGTGAAAACCTGCATTTTTCCTGCTTCATCGAGGAAAATCTTAAAGATTATCCAGCCATCAGAGTATTCGGTTTATTTTCTTTACATATTGTCCACACATGCAGTTTTTCCACGATTAGGTCTGTTGGCGGCCCGCGTTCCAAAATACTTTATCCCGTGCAACGCCAGGTACCACTGCTAGTATAATATATAAACATTCTAACCACATGCTCATAATATCAGAGCTGTGATCTCTCAAATCTGCCCAGTGATTCTTTAGACAGAGTGATTCTTTCCTGAGATATTCTAACCACATGTCCATAGTATCAGAGCTGTGATCTTTCAATTCAGAGAAGTAGCAGCTCTACCTGGAGTGACTCTCTGATCTCTGAGCTACAAATCTGTCCACTGATTCTTTCCTGAGATATTCTAACCACATGTCCATAGTATCAGAGCTGTGATCTTTCAATTCAGAGAAATAGCAGCTCTTCCTGGAATGACTCTCTAATCTCCAAACTACATACTCTAGCTAGTAACATTACTCCAATGACCCTTCGGAGAAATCCCATTTCAGCTGCTTGTATTTGCAATTGTATTCTTTAGGTCATTAGCCAAGATTCATGATCCTAGATCAGTTAGTAGGTAAAGGTGATTGGCAAAATAACAAAATAGATCAATGTTTTCCAGACTCTCGCTGTTGATTATGATGAGAACACAGCAGCTCCTATTCTTTTACTGGTTTCAGTCCTCAGACAGTGGCCATGCTGGGGCATCACGTTCAAGAGAAAATGGCCCTTGAATCGCCTGTTATTGTTGCTGTTGAGAGTGGCCACGCTGGGGCATTAGTTTCACTAGAAAACAGCCTTTAATAGCTCGTTATTGATGTTATAATTATTATTGCTTACAGACTGGAAAAGTCAAAAGACCTTATCCGAGCCGTGAGGTTCCTTTCATCCTACGGAAGGTTGATGGCTAAGAGGAAAAAAATCTTCATCAATCTCGAGCAATCGGAAGAATCTGTGGACTACGTCAGATTTCCTGATACCACGGCTGGGGAAGTTGTTGTCATCTTTGACCCCGATTGGCCAGGGTGAGTTTTGGTGTTGTTGTTGTTGTTGTTGTTGTTGGTGTTACTGGTGTGGGGGGGTGTAGTGGTGGTGGTGGTGGTGGTGTTGCTGTTGTTACTGGTGGGGATGGGGGTGGTATTGTTGTTACTGGTGATGGTAGTAGTGGTGGTGGTGGTGGTGGCGGTGGTAGTGCTGTTACTGGTGGGGGTGGGGGTGGTATTGTTGTTACTGGTGATAGTAGTAGTAGTGGTGGTGGTGGTGGTGGTGGTAGTGCTGTTACTGGTGGGGGTGGTGGTGGTGTTACTGGTGATGATGGTAGTAGTGGTGGTGGTGGTGATGGTGGTGGTGGTAGTGCTGTTACTGGTGGGGGTGGGGGTGGTATTGTTGTTACTGGTGATAGTAGTAGTGGTGGTGGTGGTGGTGGTGGTGGTAGTGCTGTTACTGGTGGGGGTGGTGGTGGTGTTACTGGTGATGATGGTAGTAGTGGTGGTGGTGGTGATGGTGGCGGTGGTAGTGCTGTTACTGGTGGGGGTGGGGGTGGTATTGTTGTTACTGGTGATAGTAGTAGTAGTGGTGGTGGTGGTGGTGGTGGTGGTAGTGCTGTTACTGGTGGGGGTGGTGGTGGTGTTACTGGTGATGATGGTAGTAGTGGTGGTGGTGATGGTGGCGGTGGTAGTGCTGTTACTGGTGGGGGTGGGGGTGGTATTGTTGTTACTGGTGATAGTAGTAGTAGTGGTGGTGGTGGTGGTGGTGGTAGTGCTGTTACTGGTGGGGGTGGGGGTGGTATTGTTGTTACTGGTGATAGTAGTAGTAGTGGTGGTGGTGGTGGCGGTGGTAGTGCTGTTACTGGTGGGGGGGGGGGGGGTGTTACTGGTGATGATGGTGGTGGCGGTGGTGGCGATGGTTTTACTGTTTGTGGTGGTACTGGTAGTGGTGGTGGTTGTCGTCGTTTAACTGTTGTTATGGTCGAGGTGGTGGTTTTACTGTTGTTACTGGTAGTGGTGGTCGTGTGGTAGTGGTGGTGGTGGGGGTAGTAGTGGAGGTGGTCGTAATATTACTGTTATAGTTATTATTGTTGTTAGGGTGGTGGATTGGCAGTATCGGTAGAGGGTCAGACAACATGCTTTACAGCATAGAGTTACGGCCCTTTACGTTCTGAGTTCGAGTCCCTCCTAGGTTAACTTTGCCTTTCATCCTTACGGGGGTCGATAAAATAAAGTACCAGTAATGTACTGGGCTCGATTTAATCGACTTTCCCCTCCCCTCAAATTACTGCCGTGTGCCTAACCTAGAAATCATGGCTTAGTGGTTAGAGCATTGGCCTTGCAATCAAAAGGTTGTGAGTTCAATTCTCAGACCGGGTGATGTGTTGTTTCCTTGAGCAAGACACTCTATTTCACATTGCTCCAGTTTACTCAGCTGTAGAAATGAGATGATAGGGACTGGGGTCCCTATCATTAAATTACCCCAAGACACCTCCAACGAGATATACCTTGGAGGAGGCCAGCTAAACCTGCATAGGTGTGAGCTGTCACACACACACATAGGTGCGAGCTTTCACACACACACATAGGTGTGGGCTGTCACACACACACATAGGTGTGGGCTGTCACATACACACATAGGTGCGAGCTGTCACACACACACATAGGTGTGGGCTGTCACACACACACATAGGTGTGGGCTGTCACATACACACATAGGTGTGAGCTGTCACACACACACATAGGTGCGAGCTGTCACACACACACATAGGTGTGGGCTGTCACACACACACATAGGTGTGGGCTGTCACACACACACATAGGTGTGGGCTGTCACACACACAGGTGTGAACTGTCACACACACACATAGGTGTGGGCTGTCACACACACACATAGGTGTGGGCTGTCACACACACAGGTGTGAACTGTCACACACACACATAGGTGCGAGCTGTCACACACACACATAGGTGTGGGCTGTCACATACATACATAGGTGTGGGCTGTCACACACACACATAGGTGTGGGCTGTCACACACACACATAGGTGTGGGCTGTCACACACACACACACACACACATAGGTGTGAACTGTCACACACACACATAGGTGTGAACTGTCACACACACATAGGTGTGAGCTGTCACACACACACATAGGTGCGAGCTGTCACACACACACATAGGTGTGGGCTGTCACACACACACATAGGTGTGGGCTGTCACACACACACATAGGTGTGGGCTGTCACACACACAGGTGTGAACTGTCACACACGCACATAGGTGTGGGCTGTCACACACACACATAGGTGTGAACTGTCACACACACATAGGTGTGAACTGTCACACACACACATAGGTGTGGGCTGTCACATACATACATAGGTGTGGGCTGTCACACACACACATAGGTGTGGGCTGTCACACACACACATAGGTGTGGGCTGTCACACACACACACACACACACATAGGTGTGAACTGTCACACACACACATAGGTGTGAACTGTCACACACACATAGGTGTGAACTGTCACACACACACATAGGTGTGGGCTGTCACATACACACATAGGTGCGAGCTGTCACACACACACATAGGTGTGGGCTGTCACACACACACATAGGTGTGGGCTGTCACATACACACATAGGTGTGAGCTGTCACACACACACATAGGTGCGAGCTGTCACACACACACATAGGTGTGGGCTGTCACACACACACATAGGTGTGGGCTGTCACACACACACATAGGTGTGGGCTGTCACACACACAGGTGTGAACTGTCACACACACACATAGGTGTGGGCTGTCACACACACACATAGGTGTGGGCTGTCACACACACACATAGGTGTGGGCTGTCACACACACAGGTGTGAACTGTCACACACACACATAGGTGTGAACTGTCACACACATAGGTGTGAACTGTCACACACACACATAGGTGTGGGCTGTCACATACATACATAGGTGTGAGCGGTCACACACACACACAGGTGTGAACTGTCACGCACACACATACACAGTAGAAATCATTGTTATTGTTGTTGTTGTTGTTATTGTCTTCTTCTTCTTCCCTGTAGTTTCCAGATTCATGTGAAGTGGGTTATAGAAGAAAACATTCTCTACAGAGCTGTCTCTAATTTAACTGTCTTCTGTAAAATATCTCGCTCAAGTAAGGACTTTGGTGTTTCCTGTACCCTTTTCATCATCATCATCATCATTATCACTGTCATCTCTATTGCCATCATCATCACCATCTCTATCACGTTCATCACCATCACTAAAGGATACAATCGCAAATACAAGCGGGCGAAATGGGGTTCCTCCGAAGGGTCTTTGGAGCAACATTACTCGATAAAGTGTGTAGCTCGGAGAACAGAGAGTCACTCCAGGTAAAGCTGCTACTTCTCCGCATTGAGAGATCACAGCTCCGATACTATGGACATGTGGTTAGAATATCTCAGGAAAGAATCACTGGACAGATTTGTAGCTCAGAGATCAGAGAGTCACTCCAGGTAGAGCCACTACTTCTCCGAATTGAGAGATCACAGCTCTGATACTATGGACATGTGGTTAGAATATCTCAGGAAAGAATCACTGGACAGATTTGTAGCTCAGAGATCAGAGAGTCACTCCAGGTAGAGCCACTACTTCTCTGAACTGAGAGATCACAGCTCCGATACTATGGACATGTCGTTAGAATGTCTCAGGAAAGAATCACTGGACAGATTTGTAGCTCGGAGATCAGAGAGTCACTCCAGGTAGAGCCACTACTTCTCTGAATTGAGAGATCACAGCTCCGATACTATGGACATGTCGTTAGAATGTCTCAGGAAAGAATCACTGGACAGATTTGTAGCTCGGAGATCAGAGAGTCACTCCAGGTAGAGCCACTACTTCTCCGAATTGAGAGATCACAGCTCTGATACAATGGACATGTGGTTAGAATGTCTCAGGAAAGAATCACTAGACAGATTTTTTACGGGCAGGAGACCCGGGGGTAGACTTCCCGAGCAAGATGGTTGGATAACATCCATGAGCTTGGATGGGGATCCAGCCAGATCAGTTGGAGATGGTTGCTTCTGACAGGACCCGCTGGAAGGAGTGTTTGAAGAATCTGCCCCCAGACCCTCTCAGGAATAAGTGGGCAAGAAGAAGAAGTTTAAAGACATAAGGAGTGTCTTTCATTAGAAATATGGTAATGAAGGGTAATGACATAGACAGTGTCTTTCATTAGAAATATGGAAATGAAGGGTAATGACATAGACAGTGTCTTTCATTAGAAATATGGTAATGAAGGGTAATGACATAGACAGTGTCTTTCATTAGAAATATGGAAATGAAAGGGTTAAAGACATAGACAGTGTCTTTCATTAAAAATATGGTAATGAAGGAGTTAAATGTCTTGAATGCTGATTGCTGTTTTTTGTGACCAAATACTTATATTTCCTATTTATTCTAGAACAAAAAGAAAACATGAATGCAGACTTCCTGAACAGTCTTCCCAAAATATTCAAGAAAATGGTTGATGCTGAAGGAGAAGAAAAAGCTTTGAAGAATCTTGTGATAATGGTGAAGACATGAGCAGAACTATTTTACAGAGTGGACTGGGTGCATTTTAGTTAGTATTGGTTATTATAATAATAAAGACTTCTAATTAGAGCTGAAAGACAACAATTTAGAGGGATGGGCATATTGATTAAATTGACCCCATATCTTTACTAATACTTCATTTTATTGACCCCCAGAAGGATAAAAAACTGTTGACTTTGGCAGGAGTTGAACTCACAGGGTAAAGAGTCATAGCTGCATACATTTGGCTGATGCTCTCACAATTTTGCCAATCCTCCACCCTGGTATATATATCATCATTATAAATACTAGCAGAAAACCACCCGAAGGTATATATATACATGTAGATATGATACATCAAATAAAATCGTAATTGACAATATACACAGAAATTGAACGAAGACTGCGTTACACTGTCTTATGTAATCAGTAAAGTAATCCACGATGCATTAAAAAAAGACGATATTATATATAAACTGCATTAGGAGAAAATTAGTGACAGAAAATGAATATGTTTATTTAAGCGATCGCCACCGGAAGTGTTGACATTTGAACATTTTAAAGAAGTGAATCTTTAAATAAGTAATAAAATATATTTAATGAACAGCTACGAAATTTAGTAGATAAATTATGTAATATTCATTCATTAGTACCAGTAATGCACTGGGTAATTGCTGGCCTTGTGCCTAAAGTAGAAACAATTATTTATTCAAAGTAATCCAACTTATTTTACTAATGGGATAAAAAATTATAAACCGTACGCAGTCCTGCGCTCCTTACTTTATTATAGTTTAGATCATCATTGTTTAATGTCTGTTTTCCACGCTAGCATGAGTTAAGCAAGTTTAACAATTTGAGTCAAGTCAGGGCAGGTGATCATGTCTTGCTCATATATAACTGTTTCTGCTTTGGTTTCTATGGCTGGATGCTCTTCCTAATGCCAACCACATTTACGGTGTGGACTGGGTGCTTTTTGTCGTGACACCTACATGACCACTTTACAGTTTGGACTGGGTGTTTGTTTTCATGACCCCTATATGACCACTTTACAGTGTGGACTGGGTCCTTTTTTTGTCGTGGCACCTACACGACCACTTTACAGTGTGGACTGGGTCCTTTTTGTCGTGACACCTACACGACCACTTTACAGTGTGGACTGGGTGCTTTTTGTCATGACACCTACACGACCACTTTACAGTGTGGACTGGGTGCTTTTTGTCGTGTCACCTACACATAATATCTCACATGTTTCACATGCATGCTGTACAGTATACTGTATGTACATTAATGTACAGCAATGGGAAATGGGGGAGGGGGTCTTGAATTCTGGAATCAATTAACGCCACAGGTAGACGTATACCTGTATATATAAAAATTAAAACTCTAAAAACAAATTTTTAACAAAATTCTTCAATAAATTTTAAATTTTTTTTCTTTTGTGTTTTTGCTTGTTGTTATACCTGTGTTAGTTTTGTTTTAAAATTATAAAATTTAACCTTTCTAATGAAATATGGTAATGAAAGAGTTAATGACATAGACAGTGTCTCTCATTAGAAATATGGTAATGAAAGGGTTAATTATATAGACAGTGTCTTTCATTAGAAATATGGTAATGAAAGGGTTAATGACATAGTGTCTTTCATTAGAAATATGGTAATGAAAGGGTTAATTATATAGACAGTGTCTTTCATTAGAAATATGGTAATGAAAGGGTTAATAACATAGACAGTGTCTTTCATTAGAAATATGGTAATGAAAGGGTTAATGACATAGTGTCTTTCATTAGAAATATGGTAATGAAAGGGTTAATTATATAGACAGTGTCTTTCATTAGAAATATGGTAATGAAAGGGTTAATGACATAGACAGTGTCTTTCATTAGAAATATGGTAATGAAAGGGTTAATGACATAGTGTCTTTCATTAGAAATATGGTAATGAAAGGGTTAATTATATAGACAGTGTCTTTCATTAGAAATATGGTAATGAAAGGGTTAATGACATAGTGTCTTTCATTAGAAATATGGTAATGAAAGGGTTAATTATATAGACAGTGTCTTTCATTAGAAATATGGTAATGAAAGGGTTAATGACATAGACTGTCTTTCATGAGAAATATGGTAATGAAAGGGTTAATGTCATAGGTAGCGTCTTTCATTAGAAATATAGTAATGAAAGGGTTAATTATATAGACAGTGTCTTTCATTACAAATATGGTAATGAAACGGTTAATGACATAGTGTCTTTCATTAGAAATATGACAATGGTAAAACCATATGACCCAGCCACTCTTGTGAGTAATACCTCTACAGGTAACACCAAATACCTGGCTGCCCTTGTGAGTAACACAAATCCTCAGCCACCCCATATTCTAAACCAATCCTTATAACCCTACCTCTTCCATATTAATATCTTCCCATGGCACCAATAACTTGACAATGGAAGATATTTTATTAAGAGAGACCTTGACACAAGATAGGATGTTTTGTTTAACAAAAGCTATGAGAACTCCACAACACCCTTTCAATACACAATACACACTATCCCACACACAATACACACTCTCACACACACAATACACACTCTCACACACACACACAATCAGGGCCGGATTTAGATTTGATGAGGCCCTAAGCTATTTGAGATAATGGGGCCCTTTATATGTTATAAAAAATGTTATATAAACTGCAAAACGTTCAATATTAGAGCAGAAAACTGTTTAAAACTATTGCATTATTTTAGTTCTTTACGATCTGAGCTCAAATCCTGCCGAGGTTGACTTTGCCTTTCATCCTTACGGGGTCTATAAAATAAAGTACCAGTAATGCACTGGGTAATTGCTGGCCTTGTGCCTAAAGTAGAAACAATTATTTTAGTTCTTTTTTATGTTATATTTTGGAAATGTACACACCCCAAGGAAGTGGGGGCCCTAAGCTATAGCTTGTTTAGCTTATACATAAATCCCACTCTGCACACAATATACACACACTCTCTATTGCACAAAATACACACATATTCTCTCTCACACACACACACACACACTATCGCACACACATGCACACTCTTATACACACATAAAAACATATACACATATACACACAAAATATAAGTTTATGTATAACTTTGATAGGTTTCGGCCAGTATTGGCCCACGTCATGTCTAACTTAATAGCACCACCTGGGTGCTATTTATTTATATATATATATAGATATATATATTATATACACACATATATTATATACATATACACACACATATAAATATATTATATACACACACATATATACATATATAGACAAATATAAACTCACTGACAGACATACAGGAACATACACAAAGACATGTAAATACATTTTATTGCAGCATGACTCTCCGAAAGTATATATATCATCATCATCATCATCATCATCGTTTAACGTCCATCTTCCACGCTTGCATGGGTTTGGACGGGAATTTTCCCACTTGAGGCAAGATTGGTTGTCTTGCTCATATAGGACTGTCTGGCGGGTTTTCTACAGCTGGATGCCCTTCCTAACACCAACCACATTTACAGTGTGGGACTGGGAGGTTTTTACCGTGTTGCCTACATGGCCACATTACAGCGTGGACTGTCTGGCGGGTTTTCTACAGCTGGATGCCCTTCCTAACACCAACCACATTTACAGTGTGGGACTGGGAGGTTTTTACCGTGTTGCCTACATGGCCACATTACAGCGTGGACTGTCTGGCGGGTTTTCTACAGCTGGATGCCCTTCCTAACACCAACCACATTTACAGTGTGGGACTGGGAGGTTTTTACCGTGTTGCCTACATGGCCACATTACAGCGTGGACTGTGTGTTTTTTGTCGTGACACCTATACGATCTCATTTGTTTCGGCCTGGATGTAGAAATATATATAGTGAAAGAGTGAAGAATAACATGGTCAGCTGTACAAAAAGGGTTTTATTTACAGTATTAACAATTGTTGCATTGATCAGGTGAGTTTAAAGGCCGCTAATCACCCGAAGTTGCGTCACTCGACCTTAAATACAGTGTGTGTCTCTGATGAAATCATCGGAATACTGGAGGGTGTAACACATGGCACTGGTATTTATAGATACATCGGAGAATCAAGCGGATGAAAACAATAACATCAATAATTGTTTCTACTTTAGGCACAAGGCCAGCAATTGTACCAGTGCATTACTGGTACTTTATTTTATCGACCCCGTAAGGATGAAAGGCAAAGTCAACCTCGGCGGGATTTGAACTCAGATCGTAAAGGGACGTAACTATGCTGGAAAGCATGGCGTCCGACCCTCTACCGATACTGCCAATCCATAATAAAAGATAATAATAAAGAAGTTAGAATGATAAAGATGTAAGAAATAATTGTTTCTACTTTTGGCACAAGGCCAGCAATTGTCCCAGTGTATTACTGGTACTTTATTTTATCGACCCCATAAGGATGAAAGACAAAGTTAACCTCAGCGGGATTTGAACTCAGACCATAAAGGGCTGTAACATAAAATTTCACTTTTCAAATTAAATTCTAATTTTATTTCCTCTGTATAGTATTTTTGTCACGATCTACATTTGTCACGATCTACATTTGTCACGATCCAGGCATTGTTTGTTTTCTAATTACGGTGGAGTCATTCAAATCAGACAGGCCAAATGTACTAATGTTTCTATTGGTCCATTGCTCATTGCTGTTACTATCTATTGTTTGAATCAGTTATATATATATATCATCATCATCATCATCATTTAACATCCATCTTCCACGCTTGCATGGGTTTGGACGGGAATTTTCCCACTTGAGGCAAGATTGGTTGTCTTGCTCATATAGGACTGTCTGGCGGGTTTTCTACAGCTGGATGCCCTTCCTGACACCAACCACATTTACAGTGTGGGACTGGGAGGTTTTTACCGTGTTGCCTACACGGCCACATTACAGCGTGGACTGTCTGGCGGGTTTTCTACAGCTGGATGCCCTTCCTAACACCAACCACGTTTACAGTGTGGACTGGAAGGTTTTTACCGCGTTACCTACACGGCCACATTACAGCGTGGACTGTGTGTTTTTTTGTCGTGACACCTACACGACCTCATTTATTTCGGACTGGATGTTGTGGTACCAACATAACTTTACATCAAAACTTAATGTATAAAATCTCTGAATGACAATCCCCACTGTGTGAATGTGTTAAATGAACTGATAAAAGAGTTTAACTATTCTTGTTAATATTATTATAACTATTATATTAACCACAAGTGTAACAAATTGAATGTTATTATTTATATTTCGGTGGATTGGCAGTATCGGTAGAGGGTCGGACGCCATGCTTTCCAGCATAGTTACGTCCCTTTACGATCTGAGTTCAAATCCCGCCGAGGTTGACTTTGCCTTTCATCCTTACGGGGTCGATAAAATATAGTACCAGTAATGCACTGGGTAATTGCTGGCCTTGTGCCTAAAGTAGAAACAATTATTTATATTTGAAAAACTCAGATTACATTTATTGAATTCAGCCATGTAGAACAAAATTTTCTTTCATATATATATGACCCCATCCACACCACCCTTTCAATGTAAAGTTATGCTGTTACCACAACATCCAGCCCAAAACAAATGAGGTCGTGTAGGTGTCACGACAAAGAAACACACAGTCCACGCTGTAATGTGGCCGTGTAGGCAACACGGTAAAAACCTCCCAGTTCCACACTGTAAACGTGGTTGGTGTTATGAAGGGCATCCAGCCTTAGAAAACCCGCCAGACAGTCCTATGCGAGCAAGACAACCACTCTTGCCTCAAGTGGGAAAATTCCCGTCCAAACCCATGCGAGCGTGGAACATGGACGTTAAACGATGATGATGATATATATATATATATATGAAAGAAAATTTCTCACCACCATAGGTACTGAGTTGGCCAGCTGCAGGTGTGAGCCCTGCAAGTAGGAATGGCTTTTCCAGCGCGTCTCCCTTGCCGTCCTCCGGGGGGGAACACCTTCTCTATCCTGTCCGCCAGGGCTGTGGAGGGGGGCATTGCGTAACATTCCATATTTAGGTATCTGTGATTACCTTTAGCTTCGTGATTACCACCTGTACAGGTACCACCATACCTCCAGCCAGCTTCGTGATTACCACCTGTACAGGTACCACCATACCTCCAGCCAGCTTCGTGATTACCACCTGTACAGGTACCACCATACCTCCAGCCAGCTTCGTGATTACCACCTGTACAGGTACCACCATACCTCCAGCCAGCTTCGTGATTACCACCTGTACAGGTACCACCATACCTCCAGCCAGCTTCGTGATTACCACCTGTACAGGTACCACCATACCTCCAGCCAGCTTCGTGATTACCACCTGTACAGGTACCACCATACCTCCAGCCAGCTTCGTGATTACCACCTGTACAGGTACCACCATACCTCCAGCCAGCTTCGTGATTACCACCTGTACAGGTACCACCATACCTCCAGCCAGCTTCGTGATTACCACCTGTACAGGTACCACCATACCTCCAGCCAGCTTCGTGATTACCACCTGTACAGGTACCACCATATCTCCAGCCACTCTTGTGAGTAATACCTCTACAGGTAACACCAAATACCTGGCTGCCCTTGTGAGTAACACAAATCCTCAGCCACCCCATATTCTAAACCAATCCTTATAACCCTACCTCTTCCATATTAATATCTTCCCAAGGCACCAATAACTTGACAATGGAAGATATTTTAAGAGAGACCGTGACATAAGCTAGGATGTTGCTTTGTTGTTTAACAAAAGCTATGAGAACTCCACAACACCCTTTCAATACACAATACACACTATCACACACACACTATCACACACACAATACACACTATCACACACACACTATCACACACACAATACACACTATCACACACACAATACACACTATCACACACACAATACACACTCTCACACACACAATACACTCTCTCACACACACACAATACACACTATCACACACACAATACACTCTCTCACACACACACAATACACACTCTCACACAATACTCACTATCACACACACAATACACACTCTCACACACACAATACACACTCACACACAATACACTCTCACACACACACACAATACACACTATCACACACACAATACACTCTCTCACACACACACAATACACACTCTCACACACACAATACACACTCACACACAATACACTCTCTCACACACACACAATACACACTCACACACACACAATACACTCTCACACACACACACAATACACACTATCACACACACAATACACACTCTCACACACACACACACAATACACTCTCTCACACACACACAATACACTCTCTCACACACACACAATACACACTATCACACACACAATACACTCTCTCACACACACACAATACACTCTCACACACACAATACACACTCTCACACACACAATACACACTCACACACACAATACACACTCTCACACACACACTCTCACACACACACACAATACACACTCTCACATACAATACTCACTATCACACACACAATACACACTCTCACACACACACAATACACACTATCACACACACACAATACACACTCACACACACACACTATCACACACAATACACTCTCACACACACACAATACACACTATCACACACAATACACACTCACACACACACACTATCACACACACAATACACTCTCACACACACACAATACACTCTCATACACACTCACACACACACAATACACTCTCACACACACACAATACACACTATCACACACACACAATACACACTCACACACACACACTATCACACACACAATACACACTCTCACACACACACTATCACACACAATACACACTATCACACACACAATACACACTCACACACACACACTATCACACACACAATACACACTCTCACACACACAATACACACTATCACACACAATACACACTATCACACACACAATACACACTCTCACACACACAATACACACTCTCACACACACAATACACACTCTCACACAGATACAGTACACACACTCAATACACACACTCTCACACATACTCTCTCTCACACACACACAATACACACACTCTCACACACACACAATACACACAGTCTCACACATACTCTCTCTCACACACACACAATACACACACTCTCAATACACACACAATACACACACTCTCAATACATACATAATACACACACACACTCTGATACACATAATACACACATAATACACACACTCACACACAGACATGCTCACACACATGTACTTACATACACTTAGTCAACCTCGGCGGTATTTGAACTTCACAGCCTAGATTTCAAACACTTCGACAAATTTCATTGAAATTAGAAAAAAAACTAATCTAGTTTAGTTTATATACATTAGGGTGGTGGATTGGCAGTATCGGTAGAGGGTCGGACGCCATGCTTTGCAGCATAGTTACGTCCCTTTACGATCTGAGTTCAAATCCTGCCGAGATTGACTTTGCCTTTCATCCTTACGGGGTCGATAAAATAAAGTACCAGTAATGCACTGGGTAATTGCTGGCCTTGTGCCTAAAGTAGAAACAATTAAATAATTGCTATTCTGAGTTCAAATCCCGCCGAGGTTAACTTTGCCTTTCATCCTTACGGGGTCGATAAAATAAAGTACCAGTAATGTACTGGTGATTGCTGGCTTTGTGCCAAAAGTAGAAACAATTAAATAATAGATTAATTGTTTCTACTTTTGGCACAAGGCCAGCAATTACCCATTACTGGTAATGGCAGTAGATTGGCAGTATCGGTAGAGGGTCGGACACCATGCTTTGACGCATAGAGTTACGGCCCTTGCCATTCTGAGTTCAAATCCCGCCGAGGTTAACTTTGATTTCATCCTTACGGGGGTCGATAAAATAAAGTACCAGTAATACACTGGGTAATTGCTGCTCTTGTGCCAAAAGTAGAAACAATTAAATAATAGATTATATACATTATAAATAATTGTTTCTACTTTAGGCACAAGGCCAGCAATTACCCAGTGC
>CAXHJY010001051.1:110000-112500 GCA_964016885.1 Eledone cirrhosa
ATAGTCTCTTACAACAAAATAGCTCTAAGAAAGAGATATTTCTGAGCCGTATATTATAATAGAAAATAAAAGAAAAACGAACAGACATATACATATATGTGTTCATATCGTAAGGGACCTGATTCGCTAAGGTGAAAATAATACTAACTATAGACAATTGGGTTCGCTTGTCTCAATTTAAAAAAAAATTAAGAAAATAAATACAAACCGTAAGAGACTATTTTGAGTTCCTAACTCAATATATACCTTTGATATATTCGGCTCCGTTAATTTGTTGAGCTATTTCAAATGTCGAGTAAACCTGGCTGCTATTTTTAGTGGTGTAGGTTTGTGAGACATGCTAGGATGCCATGTGCGCTGTTTTATATATTTTATATATAGCATACTTAGATGTGTCTAGGATACTAATTCTTCACCCACTGATGAGCTTGGATTGGTATTTCTATTCACAATTAACTTTGCGAAACAACAACAAGTTGTCTGGGTGATTGGTAATTACCACAATTCCGGTTTGTATTTATTTTCTTAATTTTTTCTTAAATTGAGACAAGCGAACCCAATTGTCTATAGTTAGTATTCTTTTCACCTTAGCGAATCAGGTCCCTTACGATTTGAACACATATATGTATATGTCTGTTCGTTTTTCTTTTATATTCTATTAAAATATTATATATATATATATATATATATATATATATATATATATATATATACTAGCAGTTTAGCCCGGCGTTGCTCGGGTTTGTTCATTTGCTATGAAAAGTTACATACAGGTAAACGTGGCTTGAAAGCGAATAAGCTTATCAATTAAGTGCATAAAGCAGTTGAACCGGTTATTAAAACTACGAACCAATTAGCATTTTGGACAATCAATGATGGGTTAATAATCTTCCAATAGCCAATTTAGCAGACCAAAGTTGCAAGATAGTGGCCCTGATGCCGCTGGGTGTCAGATCTGACCACCATTGGTGACCCTACCAGGAAATAGTTTTCCAGACGCCATAGCTCTAACACCTCCAACACCTGCACCAACATCTATAGCACCTCTTTGTAGGCGATATTGCGTGTCATCCCTTGAGGAGTGTAAGCAAAAAGTCCATTCCTGCTCCCTACGCGGGAACAGGCAACATAAAGTTGGCCATGGGAGAAGCATGGCTCCGCCAAATGGATGCCCGCCACCGACAATGTTTGCCCTTGTGACTTGTTAATGGACATGGCAAAACATGGTCTCACCTGGAATTGGGTTCGCCGGAAATCGAATGGGATATCTGACGCCGAGGGGAAAAGGTTCATCCTTGGCAGTGTATTCGGCAGAATTGCCAGAAGTACAACACTATAGGTGTTGTCATATTAATATTTAACCAATTAAAGTCGTAAAAAATAAATAATTTAAACATTCCGATTCATATGTCTATAGCATTAATCTGTTATATGATGTGTTATTTTGCGGGTTGTTATTTGCAACAAGCCGATTTAAAATACCCCAGAAAAGCCGTATGTCAATACGGAACTCCAATGACTCCCCCAGCAGTTAAATTATAGAGAGGGGGAATAATCTATTATAGAGAGAGGGAAGAGCGATGGAGAGAGTAAAGCTAAGAAACTATAGGGAGGTGTGTAAAACAGTGTTGTCATATAGAGAGTGAAGAGCGATAGAGAGAGTAAAGCAGTTAAATTATAGAGAGGGGGAATAATCTATTATAGAGAGAGGGAGAGCGACGGAGAGAGTAAAGCTAAGAAACTATAGGGAGGTGTGTTAAACCTCAAAGCATGAAGAGGGTGAAGCAGTTAAATTATAGAGAGGGGGAATGATCTATTATAGAGAGAGGGAAGAGCGACAGAGAGAGCGTTATGACTATGTTTGTTGTAGTATAAAATGTGTTGCTTATTTTTCAAAGTTTATGTCGCGTTGCTGAACAAAGTTTTGTCGCTGTAGTAGAGAGCGTGATTAAGCGTGTAAGAGAGAGGGTTACAGCATGTATTTAGTTTTATCGATTTTTTTTCATAGAAGCAGGAAATTTTTGGCAAAGTTTATTACGCTTTGACCATCGTTGGTAAATTTGGAGCACATTGGAAAAAAATCATCAAAATCGGTAGAGAAATGTGGAAATGCATAAAAATCATACACACACACAGACGGACATCTTCCGTTTTATATATATAGAGATATTGGAAAAAAAAGGAAACGAATGACTTCACTTGTAGTGTTAAAAAATGTATCTAGAATAGACTTTTCGTTTTTTCTATTATATATATATATATATATATATATATATATATATATATATATATATATATATATATATATATATATATATATAAGAGGGTGTTAAAGTTTGCTTGAAGCATTGTGAAATGTGTAAAAATACGTATTTAAGAAAGCCACAACAATGCAAAGGGAAATCTCGAGGTAGGAAGTGAAATATAGATAGGAAAAACAAAAGCATTGTTGTGGCTTTCTTAAATACGTATTTTTATATATATATATATATATATATAT
>CAXHJY010001051.1:115000-120000 GCA_964016885.1 Eledone cirrhosa
TCCATGGCTCCTTCGTATACTCTGACTCTGTCTCTTTGGTTGTAGCCAGAGAACTGCATGCGGTTGATGAAGTGTTAGATGTGTCCTTCCATTTCTGTTGGGTCGCACATGCTGGACACATTCTTCATCACTCGTACCAAATCTGCGATCAGAATATTAAACTTAGCACTACTGGACATTGCTGAGTTTTTGAGTATCAGGTATTTGGAGGCCATGGGTTTAGCATAGTGTGAGTGGAGAATTTGGGCTCTCTCGTCTATAGTGTTAATCCAGAGTTCTGTGTCTAATACAGGTAGTCTATTGTTAGGGTGTTTGGAAGGGAAGTCTATAGTTACAGTTATACTCTGGTGTATGGAATTAGCTATCTGCTGGATGCTTTCCATCGTGCTACGTTCTAAATCAAACTTGTTAGTGCTCTCTAGTGGGGGTGTTCTTATAACTATATTGATATCGTCTACATAACGAGAGTACATGATGAGGTCTATGGAGCTTTCATTAAGGAGATCTTTAAGTCTCCTTTCCCACCATACCATGAAAAGGTTGGCAACATCACCAGCTATGCTGACGCCGATGGCTGCTCCCTCATTTTGGGTGTAGATTTTCTCATTGAACTTAAATATGTGGCCCTTTAGGGTAGTTTTGATACTAGCCCCTATTGCATGTGCGACCATTTTTCTTACCTGATCAGTGAAATTAGAATGGATGAATAAGAAAAAACTACAAGAAAGGAAAATCGAATATTCTCAAAAATACCCAGATAACATCGACAACATCCGTATGAGTGATGTAAAACTACCGGAAGAATTTACCAATGACCACACAGTAAATATCTATGGGAACACTTTAATCAGTGAACAAGAACAACAAATCCTAAAGTTACCACCAAAATTTGCCATCTACAAAAAGATTAACCCTATGGAATGCAAAACGGAGCTGGAAAAGTGTTTCACAAAAATACGTTGGAATGCAAAGGTAAACAACAACAACAATAATAACGGTAGTAGTAATATAAACAATAACTCTGAGTATAGAAATAACAGCCATAACCATAACAATGGCAGGAAAGTGAGAAATAGTGATAATAGTAATAATACTAGCGATAGACAGAACAACAACAACCACAATAATAATAATAATAGAAACGTTAACCACAGACACAGCAACAGTGACCACAGTAGTAATAACGGTAACAATACGAACAACAACAACAACAATAACCACAGTGGTAATAATGGAAATAGTACATGTAGCAACATCAACAAAAACAAGAAACATAATAATAGTAACAACCACAATGGTAGAAATAGCAGTAACAACAACAACAATAACGGTGAAGTAAACAACAATACATCTAGCAATCATAACAATAATAATATTAATGCTAATGATAGAAACAACAACAACCACCATGATAACAATAATAGCAACACACACAACTATGACGATAGAAATAACGACAACCTCTTAGAGAAACTATTTTTCAACCCAGCTGACAAAACATATAAGATGGGTAATATCTATCCTACGAGGTTACCCTTTAATAAAAGAGTTTGCATACCACAGCAAATAGATGACGAGACGGAGGCACAGTTCACCATAGCTAGAAATAAGATTAGACAAGTAGTAGACAGGTACACTATGAGACAGAGCAGACCAGAGGCCCAACAACTTGGGATAAAACCTGTAGAAGGCTTGGTTAGCCTCAAGCAGCGCACAAGGGATGGTGAGGTAGTGTGTCTACCCACAGATAAGTCTGGTAGGATGTCAATAGATAGCATGCCGAACTACATCGAGGCAATGCAACCCCACATCACCAACACGAGCGAAGTTGCACAACTAACACACGATGGGAGAGAAAAAATCCTCAACGCTCACATGATGATGTGGACTGACATCCTAAAGCCAAGCAGACGCACTGCCAACAACTTCCAGGCGTCTAACAATGGCATACCACCCTTGTATGGGCTCCGCAAAGACCACAAGACAGTCGACGACCCGACAACAGGACCACCAACAAGACCCGTATGCGGAGCTAATATAGCTAGCAACTACAGGATCTCCTACTTCCTCTCAATGGTTATACGCCCCATAATCAAGATGTCCCCAGATGTATGTGAAAGTACAGAGGACCTCCTCAGCAGAATCAGTGAGTGCAACAAAAACAGGAGCCTATCCAACTGCATAATAGGCAGCATGGATGTGGTGTCACTGTACCCATCCATTAACATTGATTTTGCTGTGAAAAGATGTGTGGAGATGATCATTGAGAGTGAGGTGGAGTTCTGCGACGTCGACACAGACGAACTGGGCCTCCTACTTAGACTTACCTACGACACTGACTACCTAGACAGCCATGACCTTAGATGTTTCTGCCCTAGTAGACCTATAAGAGGTAGACCCCCCACCATAACCTCAATGGCTAAAAAGACTCCCATAGGAAGGTGGATTGGGTGGACCAAAGCTATACGGACCCCCCAAAACACTGATCAGGTAAGAAAAATGGTCGCACATGTAATAGGGGCTAGTATCAAAACTACCCTAAAGGGCCACATATTTAAGTTCAATGAGAAAATCTACACCCAAAATGAGGGAGCAGCCATCGGCGTCAGCATAGCTGGTGATGTTGCCAACCTTTTCATGGTATGGTGGGAAAGGAGACTTAAAGATCTCCTTAATGAAAGCTCCATAGACCTCATCATGTACTCTCGTTATGTAGACGATATCAATATAGTTATAAGAACACCCCCACTAGAGAGCACTAACAAGTTTGATTTAGAACGTAGCACGATGGAAAGCATCCAGCAGATAGCTAATTCCATACACCAGAGTATAACTGTAACTATAGACTTCCCTTCCAAACACCCTAATAATAGACTACCTGTATTAGACACAGAACTCTGGATTAACACTATAGACGAGAGAGCCCAAATTCTCCACTCACACTATGCTAAACCCATGGCCTCCAAATACCTGATACTCAAAAACTCAGCAATGTCCAGTAGTGCTAAGTTTAATATTCTGATCGCAGATTTGGTACGAGTGATGAAGAATGTGTCCAGCATGTGCGACCCAACAGAAATGGAAGGACACATCCAACACTTCATCAACCGCATGCAGTTCTCTGGCTACAACCAAAGAGACAGAGTCAGAGTATACGAAGGAGCCATGGAAAAGTATAAGACCCTCATAGAACTGGACATGAAAGGAATTTGCCCACTATACAGGAGCAAATCATGGAATAGCTTAGATAGGGCTAGACATAAGATAGGGAAGGCCACATCATGGTACGACAACCAGAGATATCAGAGTGTCATGTTTGTGGACGCCACCCCTGGAGGGAAATTAGCTAACCAGTGTAGAAAGGCCCTGAGAAAGACCCACTTAAAAATAAAGGTGGTAGAAAAGCCAGGAACCACCATAAAATCCCTGATCAGCAAAACCTACCCTTTTAAGAAAACCCACTGTACCAATAGGAAATGTATCATATGTAAGGTGAACCCCCGGATAAACTGTAAAACTAGAAACGTAGTCTATAGCATAAGATGTACAGAGGGTACTTGCAGAAACACGACAACAACATACATAGGTGAGACAGCTCGTAGCATAGGTGAAAGGATAGACCAACACTGGGGGGAACTAAAAGGACGAAAAAACGGGTCAGTACTATACGAACATGCTAGACAACAACATGACGGTAACATAGACAACATAGAAATTAGAATAATATCTAAACATAGGAATGACCCAGCAGATAGGCAAATCAGAGAGGCCAGTGAAATAGAAATTAGAAGACCAAAGCTAAACAGAAAGAATGAGTGGAACAACAACAACACCCAAACAAACAACACTGACCTAAGAGAAGTATAAATAAATAAGTAAATTAAATAAAATAAAATAAGATAAATAAATACATACACAAGCACATAAACACACACTAGTCACCCAGCAGACACAACACTATACACACTAGTCACACATCACACATAACACTATACACACACGCAAACGCATGCGCAAAGAAGACAAAATAAAATAAGATAAACAAACAAGCAAATAAATAAATAAATATATAGACAGACTGAACACAAAAAAAATGGCGTAGACATACAACACAACAGGAGGAACAATGAATATAACACCACTGACGATGTTGCAGATGTGCAACGAAAGATTTATGTAAATTATGTAAACTATATATATATGTGTTTGTCTATATTGTATCTGTATTATTTTTGACCGCCGGTCAGTCAATGGCAACATTGAGGACCGAGTAAGTTAGATCGCAGATATATATATATAAAAGACAGCGAGAAGCGAAAACCAATCAAACAGTGAGTGTGTTCTGTTATTAATTCTGGCAATATTACGCAAATATGACCCTCCCCAAATATAACAATATCTGTTTCGACACACGATTTCATATAAAAAACCTCGCAAAACTATATATATATATATATATATATATATATATATATCAGTATATATATAAGTATATATATATAATAGAATAGACTTTTCGTTTTTTCTATTATATATATATATATATATATATATATATATATATATATATATATATATATATATATATATATATATATATATATATATATCAGTATATATATAAGTATATATATATAATAGAATAGACTTTTCGTTTTTTCTATTATATATATATATATATATATATATATATATATATATATATATCAGTATATATATAAGTATATATATAATAGAATAGACTTCTCGTTTTTTCTATTATATATATATATATATATATATATATATAATAGAAAAAACGAGAAGTCTATTCTATTATATATATAATAATAAGTATATGAAAATTACCAACTCGACTACCCTAAGTATCAAGTACTCTGGTACGTTATGGTCCACCTGTTATCTTACCACACCCTCTTTCTTAATAAGTGTATATATAAAATATTTTAAAAAATATAATATAAAAGAAAGTTTTTCTATTATATACACTCTGACTGTGC
>CAXHJY010001051.1:132500-135000 GCA_964016885.1 Eledone cirrhosa
GATCTGTTTGTGATAGATACTCTCTTCTGAATTAAATAAGTGGTTTAGCTTAACAAACGTTGATACTCATACATAAAATTATGAGGGAAGGTTTTTTTCGTTTTTATTTTAGATAAAAATATACACTTTAAAACAAACAAAATGTTCTATTATAGAACCAGGATCGGTGTCAGATGCTTTGATCTCAAATAGTTAAGTTGTTACTTGGAACATAACTTAACAAAGGTCCTTACATAACATTTTAAAGGTTTTTAGATAAATATAATCACTTACAAACAAACAGAATTTTGTGCAATAGAACCAGGCAACCAGAGTCAATTTCAAATGGCTTGATATCAAATAGTTAAATTGGTGCTTGGAACATAACTTAACAAAGGCCCTTACATAAAATTGTAACTAAATATACTCACTTTAAAACGCACAGAATTTCGTATAATAGAACCAGGATAACGGTTTTCTTTCTGGTGGTATGGTATGAAATAGTTAAATTGGTGCTTGGAACATAACTTAAAGGTTTTTACATAGTTGTTTCTACTATTGGCACAAGACCAGCAATTGCCCTACTACATTACTGGTACTTTATTTTATCGACCCCGTAAGGATGAAAGGCAAAGTCAACCGCGGCCTTTCATCCTTACGGGGTCGATAAATAAAGTACTCTACATAAAATTATAATGAAAGGTTTTTAGATAAATATAAACACTTTAAAACAAACACAATTTCGTGTAATAGAGGGCCAGGAACGGTTTCTGGTGGTTTGGTATCAAATACAAGGGAGGGTGGAAGCATTTCTGAATTGGGTGGGGTGGGGAAAAATTTGGACAATTTAGTTGTAGTGATTAGTTTAGCTCTTTGCACTCTAAAATGGTCAGAAAACTTCGATATGTGATAAAAATAACATGTACATAAATTGTAGCGCATATCCAAATAGATGTGTGTTTTGGTAGTTTGGGGGTTAAGTATAATTATTGGAGGGGGACATAAAATTATAATGAAAGGTTTTTAGATAAATATAAGCACTTTAAAACACACAGAATTTCGTCTAGTAGAACCAGGGAACCAGGACGGTGTTTTGGTGTTTTGGTATTACAAACCCATCTAAGTAGTATGTGACTATATATTACAATATCTTAACTTGTTCTGTTTCTGTTGTTTGTGTCATGTCTGGCAGGTCTTCTACTAGAAGAACCTGTCCACAAAGAGGACAAGGTAGCCGAAAGGGCGGCCCATTTCGCTTATATATTGAACGCTTGCGACCTTCAGCCGATTACTGTAGAAACAATCATCTTAAAACAACATGACCCCATCGGTATTATATTTCAAAGTAAGTAATGCCAATGTTTTGGCTTTTTATTACAACTTCGGTGAGTACAGCGAAGGTTGTGCTTCGCTGATGAGATGTGAATATGACTGAAACACGTATAAAGGAGTCGTTTTGTTTTTAACGTGGTCAGAGAAGGATATACAACGTCCGCCTTGATTTTCAGGGCCTCTGGGACTGGTGAGAAGAAGGAAGATCTGACATAAATATTTGCAATAGAGTAGACTTCCTAAATGGAGGTTACGTTTGTGTTTAATGATATAGGCCCCAGTCCTATCATATGACAGCTCACACCTACATATGTTCAGCTGGCCTTCTACGAGATTTCATCCATGTGTGTGTATGTGGGGGGGGGGGGGGGGTCGGGCGTTTTAATCATGTATATTATCCAACTATCTGCTTATGGCCTACCCCTGGGTCACCTACCGGTTGGTTTTACCCATAAAATCTGTCCAGCGATTCTTTTCTGAGACTTTCTAACCACATGTCCGTAGACATCAAAGCTGTGGCCTGTCAATTCGGAGAAGTAGCAGCTCTACCTGGAGTGACTCTCTAATCTCAGAGTTACAGATCTGTCCAGTGATTCTTTCCTCAAGCATTCTAATCACATGTCCATAGTATCAGAGCTTTGATCTCTCAATTCAGTGATTCCTTTCTGAAACATTCTAACTACATGTCCATAGTATCAGAGCTGTGATCTCTCAATTCAGTGATTCCTTTCTGAGACATTCTAACCACATGTCCATAGTATCAGAGCTGTGATCTCTCAATTCAGTGATTCCTTTCTGAGACATTCTAACCACATGTCCATAGTATCAGAGCTGTGAACTCTCAATTCAGTGATTCCTTTCTGAGACATTCTAACCACATGTCCATAGTATCAGAGCTTTGATCTCTCAATTCAGTGATTCCTTTCTGAGACATTCTAACCACATGTCCATAGTATCAGAGCTGTGATCTCTCAATTCAGTGATTCCTTTCTGAGACATTCTAACCACATGTCCATAGTATCAGAGCTGTGATCTCTCAATCTTATATTTCTCGTTGAAGTCTCGGAGTTTCTCAAGAAGAACATCACGGCAATCATCTCGAAGATCTCGTGCAGCACGTTCCATTTGTTGAATTCGCAACCAAAGGCCTGTGGATTGTTACACTTTACCATTATACCACCTTTCTGCG
>CAXHJY010001051.1:140000-142500 GCA_964016885.1 Eledone cirrhosa
TATATGACAAGTAAGTATGTTTTGAAACAGTGAGCAGGTTTGAAATTAGAAAATAGAATAGCTTTCACCGTATTTTTCAACTAAAGAAATTTTTTAGTCTGATAATGGGGTTTAGAACCCTCAGATAAATGGAAAAAGATGAGTATTGACGTACGTCAATACTCATCTTTTACCATTTTGAAAAATACGGTGAAAGCTATTCTATATATATATATATATTACCCACTCTACTACCCTAAGTATTGAGTACTCTGGTGTGTTATGGTTCACCTAGTTCCTTACCACCCTTTCTTCGTTATATATATATATATATATATATATATATATATATATATATATATATATATATATATATATATATATTATATAGTAATACATTTATTTTTTATAGAAAAATTCAACGGGAGTTTTCGTATCGGCATCGTTCGATAAGGACGGTTTCAGTACCAATACCGGTTACAATATGTTCAGTGTGTCACAGAAAGCAAGGGGTCGTATGTCCGAAAAGAAGGTCGCTTCTTGGAACAGCTACAGTCATCTGACCATTTACAAAGACCTGTTTCCTTTGGAACCTTCTGGATTTGGAAATGTCACATTCGTTGTTGGCGTACTTTTGGTAAGTGGTTTAGTTACCTCATTCGATGGCATTCTGGGTACCCTTCTCTAGACATATAGGACAACAGGTTATATAGGACCACCGGACATACATAGGACAAACGGACATATATGACCACTGCACATATATGACTCTCTGACATATAGTACCGCTGGACATATAAGACCCTTTCCCAGACATATACGTTAATATATTCTGATGTAGGCATCAAAATATAGCGAGACCAACCAAGCTCATGAATGTTATCCAACCACTTGCTCGGGGTCTACTCCTGGGTCTCCCGCCGGTTGATTTTGCCCGTAAAATCCAGTGATTCTTTCCTCAGAAATTCTAACCACATGTCCATAGTATCGGAGCTGTGATCTCTCAATTCGGAGAAGTAGCAGCTCTACCTAGAGTGACTCTCTCATCTCTGAGCTACAAATCTGTCCAGTGATTCTATCCTGAGACATTCTAACCACATGTCCATAGTATCGGAGCTGTGATCTCTCAGTTCAGAGAAGTAGCGGCTCTACCTGGAGTGACTCTCTGATCTCTGAGCTACAAATCTGTCCAGTGATTCTTTCCTGAGACATTCTAACCACATGTCCATAGTATCAGAGCTGTGATCTCTCAATTCAGAGAAGTAGCGGCTCTACCTGGAGTGACTCTCTGTTCTCCGAGCTACAAATCTGTCCAGTGATTCTTTCCTGAGACATTCTAACCACATGTCCATAGTATCAGAGCTGTGATCTCTCAATTCAGAGAAGTAGCGGCTCTACCTGGAGTGACTCTCTGTTCTCCGAGCTACAAATCTGTCCAGTGATTCTTTCCTGAGACATTCTAACCACATGTCCATAGTATCAGAGCTGTGATCTCTCAATTCAGAGAAGTAGCGGCTCTACCTGGAGTGACTCTCTGTTCTCCGAGCTACAAATCTGTCCAGTGATTCTTTCCTGAGACATTCTAACCACATGTCCATAGTATCAGAGCTGTGATCTCTCAATTCGGAGAAGTAGTGGCTTTACCTCGAGCTATTCTCTCATCTTCGAGCTACGAACTCTATCGAGTAACGTTACTCCAAAGAACGTTCGGAGGAACCCCGAAGGAACTTTGAAGTAACGTTTGGGACTTGGGAGTACATTATAACTCTACAACCTGCTAATACACACAGCTTCATAAACTAAAAACTCTCTTGTTTTGTTTGTTTTTCAGACGGAACCTTACACTATGATAAAAGACGGCAAATACGAGGGTCTGTGTATTGACATCCTAAGAGAATTGAGTGAGAGTCTTCAGTTTAGGTAAATTTTTACTAACACCCCTTCCAGCTCTCTCTCTCTCTCTCTCTCTCTCTCTATATATATATATATATATATATATATATATATAAATGAAGTAATTCCTTCGGAAAGGTTCAGGAAAAAAGAGTGCTCTATGTAGGTTACAGAGCTTAATAGTTATGTAATAAACAACATAAGATAATTATTTCATTTACCAGTGGTTTCTTGAAAGCAAACAAATCTGTAAAAACACCAGGATTTTTTCATTCTGATGACTGAAAGCAGATTTGTTTGCTTTCAAGAAACCACTGGGTAATGAAATAATTATCTTATATTGTTTATTACATAACTATATATATATATATATATATATATATATATATATATATATATATATATATATCGATGATCGTAAGTCCAACCACTGGGGTTAGTGTTTAGGTTTAGGGTCAGAATTATCGTCTCACCTATTCTTAGCCTTGAAAACCTGATATATATGTGACCACATGCCCTTAGTCGTTCGATAAACAACCATAATATTCTTTATATATCATGTACTACATGAACAGGGCTTCTTTCAAAATGTAAATATAAAAAATATATCTTCACCTGTTGAAAGACA
>CAXHJY010001051.1:152500-177500 GCA_964016885.1 Eledone cirrhosa
ACATCCCAACCCCATCCAGGACTACTCTCTTTACTCTTTGTTCTTGAATGTTTGGTTGGTAGAGTCCATAACACCAACAAACCCCTTTTATAGCTCTGACGAATCCTACGGTTACGTAAGGAAGAAACATTGTAAGCCAATAAAAATCTGTTGATGTTGTAAACGCTCTTGTGTTCTTTATCATATATATATATATATATAAATATATATATATATATATATAAATATATATATATACACTATATATACACTATTTTTCCAAAACCTATACCCAGGGGATTTATCACCATAGGCGGTCTGGGATATACACCTAAAATCTAAAATAAAAAATAAAAGAAAGTACGACAAGTTAAAGAAATGTATGGTACATGTACAGCCGGCACAGTTGTGAGGAAATTGAAAACACGCCAGATCCGCAGAAACTGGCATTCCCCAAAATCATCACGTTCGGTCGCTCAATCCAACGTGCCAGGTGAAATTCACTGTATGTCCAAGTTGGCGTTCAACCAATGTATCGTACCGCATATAACTATACCACAGTAAATACAAATCGTGATGGCTATCCCGTTACATATAGAGAAAAAAGTGTATATAAGAAACTCCGCTTCCAGAATCACATATGGCAGAATGAGCACATATTGTTATAATAATAGGCGGCTTTATTATAGTGATTGCAAATTTCTGTAGAATATATAGATATATATAGAAGAGAGAACTTACAGCCAAATCTGTCAATGACAGCTATGTTATTTATATGTCCGCCCCGTGGTTTTCGTTTAGATTATTGACTCCGGAGGTTGTAATCCATTCACAGTCGGGTGTGACTCTTCCTGCGTCAGCGGGAGTTCAATATCCAGTGCTGCACTTTGCCTTGAGTGTGGTTCTATAATTCATCAAAGCTGGATCACAATTCATATTCAACTAACTCCAACATTCAAAGATTAGTCTCTTGCTAGTAACACATAACGGTAGTCTGAATATAAACACAGGAAGTCGTAGTGTGCCTATGAAAGGTATGGGAGGCAATTCGCGTCATAAAGGGCGGATTCATTAGATATCCAACGGGATGCTAGGGGCGAGTCTTTTGATTGATTCGAAGCCCTCGGTGATCAACAACCCCTTCCCACTGGGGCTTGGTCGATTCAACGGCGCCTAGCCCACGCGATTTGCTACCATAGTTCACTATACTAGGTTAGATCTATTACACACTTTAGGGTTAAGGTTAACTAGACACAGGGTGCCCAAATCACCCGCTTTATAGCTGCGGCGGGGTTTTCTGGGCTTTCGACAGACTATTGTGCTGTGCTATCAGTTAGCGCACAATGGGTGTGTTTATAAACCATACTAACATGGTAAGTGTGGGTATGTGCCTATATAGGATCAAACTGTGCTAAATATAGTGAAAAGCCTTAAGTAGGTTCTACCCCAAGATACCATTTAACTTATAAATTTTTAAAGACATTTTATGACATTATGTGCATCATGTATTCTGTCTTTTTCCATATAACGTTGGCCTCGGGACCCCACTGCTGGTCCTTTAACCTTGTTCTGGTGACGCAGCTCGATGGAGCATGCAACTATTGATATACTCTTGCTTATGGCCTCTGATGATTCCTGCCATGGGGTATGGATGAAACACTGTTAGCTAATAAAACAATGTATTTCTAAGCACTCTTTGGTTATTCATATATATATATATATATATTATATATATTATATATATATATATATATATATATAAGGCGTGTGGCTAGTGAATTAGATTCACAATCTTGATTGTGGGTTCGATTCCTGGACCGGGCGATGCGTTATGTCCTTGAGAAAGACACTTTATTTCACGTTGCTCCTTCTACCTGGAGTTGCAATCGATAGATAGTATTAGCAACTGGAAAAACCAACGGAAACATTGTTTCCTCGGTCCGATTTGACGAAAGTCGATCGGTCCTTTATTTTATATATATACATATATACATATATATATATATATATATATATATATATATATATATATATATATATATATGAGTGAAAGGGGTGGGGGGAAGAAATAAACACGTAAGAAGATATATCGATAGGTTAAAATAGAAGATATTTATTTAAAAATACAATTTTCCCAATTCATGTCAAATAAGTTTATCACAGATTCATCAGGTTTATATATATATATACACAATATATATATATATATATATATACACAATATATATATACAATATATATATATATATATATACACAATATATAGATATATACACATTATATAGATATATACACAATATACAATATATATATATACAATATACAATATATATATATACAATATATATATATATATATATATATATATATATATATATACATATAGACATATATGTATATTATATATACCATATTTCCCGGAGTCGAAGACGCTACTTCTTCCCTGAAATAAGTCTAAAATATGCGTCCTGGAGGCCGAAGTTTGTTTATCATCTTTTTGCGTCATCGAGGACAGGAAATACGGTATATTTACAGGTAAAATTTCGTTATATTGAATATCTTTATTACGAATTTTCAGTATTACGAAATTTTCTTTTCAATCACCGAGGTAGTAACAAACAAATGGTGGACTTGTTTCGGTCGATCTCGTTATAAAGAAATTTTTCGTTATAATGAATTTTTTTATACCCATGAATTTCGTTATAACAGAATTATATTTATATATATATATATATATACACAGATATATATTATATTTATATACATATATATATATAATATTTATATACATATATATATAATATTTATATACATATATATATATATAATAGTTATATACATATATATATATAATATTTATATACATATATTTATATACATATATATACATATATTTATATACATATATATATATACATATATTTATATACATATATATATACATATATTTATATACATATATATACATATTATATTTATATACATATATATATACATATATATATGTATATATAATATTAATATCTATCTCTCTCTATATATTATATTTATATACATATATATATTATATTTATATAATATATACGTATATATAAATATAATACATATGTATATATTATATTTTATTATATTTATTATATTATATTTATATATACGTATGTATTATATAAATATAATATATATAGAGAGATAGATATAAATATTATATATATATATGTGTATATATATATATATATATATATATGTATATAAATATAATATATATCTTTATATATTATATTTATATATCTATGGAGAGAGAAAAGAAAGTCAGAAATATTTAAATAGAGTCGAATATAAAAATAGATTAATGTTTACGTTAGTATAAAATTATTATTTTAATATTAAATTTGTTATGAAAAAATATTTATCTAAATATTTATACAAATATATTTCTTATGTACATTGATTTTTGAATTATTAAACAAAATTATAGTTTATTTGTTTTGTCCTAATTCCTCGAAATACTTTAACTATATATATGTATACACAGTGGATATGGCGCATGTCACGCAGACATGACACCCTTAATTTAATTTTGTATATATATATATATATATAGAGAGAGAGAGAGAGATTACAGTAATAAAAGTTCAGTTTAAGTCATTGTAAGCAAATAAATGATTTAAACAACTTTGATTACTGTAATCTCTATATAACTGCTCTGTAAAACTACTGATGTTATTACATTGAGCTAATTATCTTACTGGTAATAAGGTAGTAATAAATGACTATCTCTCACCATTTAGGGTTTGTGTATATATAATATATTACCATTAAAGGTTTTATTGCATACATAACCATAAATAGTACCCTTAATACTATATATATATATATATATATATATAACGAAAAAAGTGTGGTAAGGAACCAGGTGGACCATAACGCACCAGAGTACTCGGTGGTTAGTTCAGATATAGCTGTCGAAACGGCCGGAGCTCAGCCGTCGGGGTCCTGACCTATATATATATATAATTGTTTCTACTTTAGGCACAAGGCCAGCAATTACTCAGTGCATTACTGGTACTTTATTTTATCGACCCCGTAAGGATAAAATATCAACGGCAGTAATATCAACAACACACTTATGTATCTTCAACTGTCTGAATTGTAAAAACCATCACCCTTTGATGGATACCCCTTAATGTTCAAGATACTCAGAAACAGAATATATATGTACATATATGAATGTATGTATAGTTTCTTCTTCATATTGTTCGAAAGACACAGAAATATAAGACCATTTAAACAATGTTAAGTTGTGTTCTTGCTACAATCCAGCACATATTATTTCTATTGCACTACTATGTGTTACAGTCGACAGACTGAGGACTTGCTGAGACATCGCCATTTTGAAAAATATGGAACGCTTGATGAATTTGCAAGTCATCCTTGTACAGGAGCCATGCTAATCTTCTCTGTATCGTTCCAAGTTTATAATATGTACTGTCGTAGCTTATGTTCACCTTTTTAGGGGTTTTTTTTAAATATTATACCCAAATATACACACTATATTTATATATATAGTAACTCACCCATACACACACCGTGTAAAAGTTGCCTCCTGTGTTTTGTTTGTTTCATTTATTTACTATATACATATATATATATATATATATATTTATATATATATATATATATATATATATATATATATATATATATTTATATATATATGTGTGTGTGAGTGTGTGTGTATGTATATATTTATATATGTGTGTGTATTTATGAATGTGTTTATAGATATCGTTTATGTATACACACAGAAGTGTATTATTATTTATTATATATATGTGTGTGTGTATGTGTGAGCTTCTCCAAAGTATACGTATATGGTTATTTACAAAGTACTCGAACATTCTTCCTTTTCTTATTTCAGGAAATAATTGCTGGTTTATGGCAGTTTGAATGAAGCGGCAATATATTTAGAAATATTTATCTTACAAATAACAAAACCTTGTTGAAAGCCTAATTGCTTTATTTTAGTCTTTGAAGCTTTCGATTTTGTTCTTTTCCTTATTAAAATCACCGCCAATTATCACAGCAATGTTGCTTTTAAACAAACAGGAAGATAAATCTATAACCCCATATGTAAACTTAACAAACACTTTCATGTTTTCCGGTACGAAAGCCTTTGGGGGGGGGGGGATTATTTGATTCTTCTTCTTCGCCCACTTATTCTTCAGAGAATCGTGGGTGGGTGGGGGAGGGACAGAGTCCTCAAACACTCCCTCCAGCGGGTACTGTCAGAAGCAACCGTCTCCAACTGATCTGGCTGGATCCCCAAGCGAGACCAGCCAAGCTCATGGATGTTACCCAATCATCTTGCTCGGGGGAGGGGGGTCTACTCCAGGGTCTCCTGCCTGTTGGTTTTGCCCGTAAAATCTGTCCAGCGATTCTTTTCGCACAAAGGCTGCGTCTCCCGAAACCCCAAAGAAGAATCTTTGAATCTAGATTCAAAGATTTGTACTCTCTTGAGTATTTCTGTGCATTCTTCTTTTGGGTTTTTTTTCTGGTTGTTACTATTTAGTATAGTTTGTGACAACATTTCATTCAAAGTCTCGTAGTGTGTTACGACGTTTGATATAGTTTGTTACAGTCATTAATAGACCTTCATACAGTTTGTTACAGTCATTAATAGACCTTCATACAGTTCGTTACAGTCATTAATAGACCTTCATACAGTTCGTTACGCTTTGATAAAAATGTTTGATACAGTTTGTTACAATTTGACAAAAATGTTTGATACAGTTTGTTACACTAATTAATACAGTTTGAAGCAGTTTGATACAATTTGATGCTGCTTGATACAGTTTGTTACAGTCATTAATACAGCTTGATACAGTTTGATAAAACTGTTTGATAAAACTGTTTGATTAAGCTGTTTGATACAGCTTGGTGCTGTGTGATGCCATTGCTGATACAGTTTGATAAAACTGTTGACACAATCCGATGCTGTTTGATACAGTAATTAATAGAGTTTGATACAGCCATATATATATTTTGATATGACCATACATACAGTCATAGATACAGCTATACATATAGTTTGATACAGCTATACATATAGTTTGATACTGCTATACATATAGTTTGATACTGCTATACATATAGTTTGATGCTGCTATACATATAGTTTGATACAGCTATACATATAGTTTGATACTGCTATACATATAGTTTGATACTGCTATACATATAGTTTGATACTGCTATACATATAGTTTGATACAGCTATACATATAGTTTGATACTGCTATACATATAGTTTGATACTGCTATACATATAGTTTGATACTGCTATACATATAGTTTGATACAGCTATACATATAGTTTGATACAGCTATACATATAGTTTGATACTGCTATACATATAGTTTGATACTGCTATACATATAGTTTGATACTGCTATACATATAGTTTGATACTGCTATACATATAGTTTGATAATGCTATACATATAGTTTGATACTGCTATACATATAGTTTGATACAGCTATACATGTAGTTTGATACTGCTATACATATAGTTTGATACTGCTATACATATAGTTCGATACAGCTATATTTACAGTTTGATGTGACCATACACAGTCATAGATAAACATAATACACATAGTCTTTGATACAGTTGTTGCAGTTGTTGATAGAACTGGTGTGTTGCTTGTTCTCAGTATTTGATGATAGAATCAAGTACAAAGCAATAATTACAGACATTTACACAAGAACAAACTGTGTTGGTTCCTATCAACAGTTTAACAAGAGTTTAAAGTATCGTAACGTTAAGATAACGTTAAGATAACGTTATGATAACGTTATGATAACGTTATAATCCGGGTCACAGCAATAGATGTAATAGTTTTGTCTTAATATATAACAATAGCTGTACGGCTTCCATACCAATGGTTACGATGGTTGTACACATACTTTTCAAGTGGTAGTTAATGGTTGTATGGTTGAATGGTTGTATGGTTGTATGGTTGAATGGTTGAATGGTTGAATAGTTGAAGAGTTCTCTGTACCAATGCTTGATAATGGTTGTACAACACCTGTATCAGTGGTTGTCCATAGATCTACATTTTCTGTTCCAGTCACAATTCACTTGTGGTTGCATACAGTTCAGTGGTATTAGATGATTGTTCAATGGTTGTTAATTGTTGTTCACTGATGGTTCAGTGTTGGTAGATGGAAACATAGTACGGAATTGAACTAATATTCTGTAGTGGTTGACAATAGTTCACTGGTGATGGCTGGCTTATTGCGTGGTGGGAGATGGTTCTTCAGTGGTAATAGAAGGTAGTTCAGTGGTATTGGATGGATCTCCAATGGTTGTTGATGGCTGTCCACTGATGGTAGTAGAGTATGAGTCATCAGTGGTAGAGAATGATTCTTCAGTGGTATTGTATGATTGTTCAGTGGTATTGGATGGCGTCTCAATGGTAGTTGATGGTATTTCACTGATGGTGGAGAATAATTCTTCAGTGGTATTGGATGGTGTCTCAATGGTTGTTGATGGTATTTCACTGATGGTGGAGAATAATTCTTCAGTGGTATTGGATGGTGTCTCAATGGTTGTTGATGGTATTTCACTGATGGTGGAGAATAATTCTTCAGTGGTATTGGATGGTGTCTCAATGGTTGTTGATGGTATTTCACTGATGGTGGAGAATAATTCTTCAGTGGTATTGGATGGTGTCTCAATGGTTGTTGATGGTATTTCAATGATGGTGGAGAATAATTCTTCAGTGGTATTGGATGGTGTCTCAATGGTTGTTGATGGTATTTCACTGATGGTGGAGAATAATTCTTCAGTGGTATTGGATGGTGTCTCAATGGTTGTTGATGGTATTTCACTGATGGTGGAGAATAATTCTTCAGTGGTATTGGATGGTGTCTCAATGGTTGTTGATGGTATTTCACTGATGGTGGAGAATAATTCTTCAGTGGTATTGGATGGTGTCTCAATGGTTGTTGATGGTTGTTCAGTGGTAGTTTCATCAGTGGTTGTTGATGGTAGTTCTGTGCTTGTTTGATCTGTAGTGGTAGATGGTAGCTCAGACGTAGTTTCATCTGTAGTGGTAGATGGTAACTCACTGGTGAGTTGATTTGTAGTTGTAGATGGTAGTTCAGTGGTTGTTTGATCTGTAGTGATAGATTGTAGCTCAGTGGTGGTTTGATCTGTAGTGGTAGAAGGTAGCTCATTGGTGGTTTGATCTGTTATTGTAGATGGTAGCTCAGTGGTGGTTTGATCTGTTGTGGTAGATGATAGCTCAGTGGTGGTTTGATCTGTAGTGGTAGTTGGTATCTCAGTGGTGGTTTGATCTGTTGTGGTAGATGATATCTCAGTGGTGGTTTGATCTGTTGTGGTAGATGGTATATCAGTGGTTGTTTGATCTGTTGTGGTAGATGTTATCTCAGTGGTTGTTTGATCTGTTGTGGTAGATGTTATCTCAGTGGTTGTTTGATCTGTTGTGGTAGATGTTATTTCAGTGGTTGTTTGATCTGTTGTGGTAGATGTTATCTCAGTGGTGGTTATTTGATCTGAAATTGTAAAACAGGATATGGTGTAAATCATTGTATTCTTTTAATCATCTTTCTCCTCTCAAATTTTCACTCATTTATTTCTAACTTACATTCTACATCACCCTAACCACACATTTCACAAGGTTTCATATAAGATATAACATTTTTTTTTATAGTGAACTTCCGTTATAACGAAATTCATACGGTATAAAAAAAAATACGTTGTAACAAAAATGTCTTTATTACGAGATCGACCGAAACAAATCAAGCGTTTGTTTGTTATTACATAAAGGAGAGAAAACATTTCGTTATAGTGAAAATTAGTGGTATTCATTATAACGGAATTATACCTGTATATGATTTCTCGTGTCTACATAGTAACATTTGCTTTCATTGCGGTCTTCTTCACTATTGTTAAATATTTTATAAGAACTTAGAAAATTAGATCAGCTCTGTCACTTACCTTTACCCTGTATTTCCAGTTTCTCCTTTATAATATTTATAATTGTTTCGAAACTCTCACGGACGCTATCTAAATCAATCGATTGCTTGAAATCTGCATCAGTCAACTTTTCCAATGTCTCAAATATTAGATCAATAACGACGACCAAACTACCATTGCTGAAATAAAGGAATTATTTCGATTAGATTACAACATAATAACATTTCAGGGAAAAAAAAACCTTCACATTTCTCTTTCAAACCGAATCTATTTTTCGTTACAAGTGGAAAAATGGCGAAACAATGACCATGTATAATACGTTCCCCGTACAAAGTAAACATTCGCCATTGCTGTCTGGTTTGTAGGTGTATTTCGCTTCGTTTTCTACATCATCTAAGATTATGCATATATATATGTGTGTGTATGTTTGCATGTATAAGTATATATATATATGTACACGTGTGTGTGTGCGTGTGCCTATATATATATATATATATATATATATATATATATTTACATATATATATATATAGTGAAACAAGGACGAGTGGTTACTCCTTCATTACGTTTATTGGTTGGTGACGTGCGTTTCGCCACTAATCAGCGCAAGGTTCGATCTGTAACGTTCTAGCCCGAATCTGTAATCTAAGGCTCGTATTACTATAATAAACTCAGTCTAGCTCTACACCCCGACACAGAAGTGAACCTAAACATCGAGTGCTCACCCGGGTGAACCTACAATAACTCCAAGTTACACTCCCTGGATATATATATATATATATATATATATATATATATATATATATATATATATATATATATATATATATATGTATGTACAGCCTGATGCTACAATGAATAGAAGGCATCGGAGAAAAATAAGGTGTTTGTGAACCAAAGACAGTCAGAGCAGTCAGAGAAGAAAAGAGGGAGTAGGAGGGGAGAGAGTGAATCTTAAATACTGTACAAACCTTAATGCTGTCACGTTACTACCGACATACGTATCTTGCAATTTACTGTTGTTTTTCATTGACTCATCCACCTAAAATCAAATATTTTCAAAATTTCACGTTTCTAGAATAATCAATTTTAATAGTAATGGTGAGGATATAGACATAAAAAACATTTCTTGAAATAATAAAACTGTACATTTATTTGATTGTTTTTTGCTATAACACTGAAGCATACCATTTCAGTGGTTGTTGTGTAATATTGACGATGTTAAAATATAAATATGTTAAGGGGAACAGAATTAAACGATACCTCCGAAGAGTGAGGTCCCTAGATTATATTATAGTACAATTTTTACCTGGGAAGTAATTTCAGAAATTTTCGCTTTTGTCTCATTTGCATCCATGTTTTCATATACAGCTTTGTAATCCTCATTCAGGTGCATCACAGCGCTCACAATAGCAGTGACATCTACAAAATAAAATGTTATATATATATTCTTTTACTCTTTTACCTGTTCCAGCCATCCGGATGAGGCCATGTTGGGGCACCGCCCTTGTAGAATAACATGCATCTTTGTAAAACATTTAATCATTTACTGAATGAGCAATCATTATGTGTAGGTAGGGTGTAATATACTATTTTCTGAGGAGAGAATCTGCTGTGATGATGAACATATGATGTCGCCGTTTATATATATATATATATATATATATATATATATATGTATATATATATATATTTATATATACATACATATATATATATATATATGTATATATATATATATTTATATATACATACATATATATATATATATATGTATATATATATATATTTATATATACATACATATATATACTTATACGAACAATATATAAATCCAGGGAAACATCAAAACCTTTAACTACTAACCAACCATTCGATCTGTGCAACTCTGATAGGAAGATTTCTCATTGGAATCCAACAGCGGGATTCACGATATTCTACAAAAAATATAGTTCGATAATGTCAACCACATTTAAACTACGGTCATATTGACACAATCATCCCTTTACAAATGCCCACAGAAATAAATATAACTACATAGATTCCTGCATTTGGTTGTCAAAAGAAAATATGATACTATATCATGATGAAAAGATTTAATTTCTAAAGCTATGTAATATTTCTATATCACAAATAACATGACACTTACTTGCAGCGGGAGAGGATGTTGGTTGTTCAGTGGTGGTAGGTGGTAACTCAGTGGTGGATGGTTGATCAGTGGTAGTTTCATCAGTGGCTGTTGATGGTAGCTCTGTGCTTGTTAGATCTGTTGTTGTAGATGGTAACTCAGTGGTGGATGGTTGATCTGTAGTGGTAGATGGTAGCTCAGTGGTGATTTGATCTGTAGTGCTAGATGGTAGCTCAGTGGTAGTTTGGTCTGTTGTTGTAGATGGTAGCTCAGTGGTTGTTTGGTCTGTTGTTGTAGATGGTAGCTCAGTGGTTGTTTGATCTGTAGTGGTAGAGGAAAACTCAGTGGTTGTTTGATCTATTGTGGTAGATGTTAGCTCAGTGGTTGTTTGATCTGTAGTGGTAGACGATAGCTCAGTGGTTGTTTGATCTGTAGTGGTAGATGGTAACTCAGTGGTGGTTTGATCTGTTGTGGTAGATGGTAACTCAGTGGTTGTTTGATCTGTAGTGGTAGATGGTAACTCAGTGGTGGTTTGATCTGTTGTGGTAGATGGTAACTCAGTAGTTGTTTGATCTGTAGTGGTAGATGGTAACTCAGTGGTGGTTTGATCTGTTGTGGTAGATGGTAACTCAGTGGTTGTTTGATCTGTAGTGGTAGATGGTAACTCAGTGGTTGTTTGATCTGTAGTGGTAGATGATAGCTCAGTGGTTGTTTGATCTGTTGTGGTAGATGGGAGCTCAGGGGTTGTTTGATCTGTTGTTGTAGATGGTAACTCAGTGGTTGTTTGATCTGTAGTGGTAGATGATAGCTCAGTGGTTGTTTGATCTGTTGTGGTAGATGATAGCTCAGTGGTTGTTTGATCTGTTGTGGTAGATGGGAGCTCAGGGGTTGTTTGATCTGTGGTGGTAGATGTTATCTCAGTGGTTGTTTGATCTGTTGTGGTAGATGTTATCTCAGTGGTGGTTATTTGATCTGAAGTTGTAAAACAGGATATGGTGTAAACCATTGTATTCTTTTAATTATCTTTCTCCTCTCACATTTTCTCTCATTTATTTCTAACTTACATTCTATATCACCCTAACCACACATTTCACAAGGTTTCATATAAGATATAACATTTTTTTTATAGTGAACTTCCGTTATAACGAAATCCATACGGTATGAAAAAAAATACGCTGTAACAAAAATGTCTTTATTACGAGATCGACCGAAAGAAATCAAGCGTTTGTTTGTTATTCCATCGAGGAGAGAAAACATTTCGTTATAGTGAAAATTAGTGGTATTCATTATAACGGAATTATACCTGTATATGATTTTTCATGTCTACATAGTAACATTTGCTTTCTTTGCGGTCTTCTTCACTATTGTTAAATATTTTATAAGAACTTAGAAAATTAGATCAGCTCTGTCACTTACCTTTACCCGCTATTTCCAGTTTCTCCTTTATAATATTTATAATTGTTTCCAAACTCTCACGGACGCTATCTAAGTCAATCGATTGCTTGAAATCTGCTTCAGTCAACTTTTCCAATGTCTCAAATATTAGATCGAAAAAGACCACCAAACTACCATTGCTGAAATAAAGGAACTATTTCGATTAGATTACAACATAACATTTCAGGGGAAAAAAAACCTTCACATTTCTCTTTCAAACCGAATCTATTTTTCGTTACAAATGAAAAAATGGCGAAACAATGACCATGTATCATACGTTCCCCGTACAAAGTAAACATTCGCCATTGCTGTCTGGTTTGTAGGTGTATTTCGCTTCGTTTTCTACATCATCTAAGATTATGCATATATATATGTGTGTGTATGTTTGTATGTCTAAGTATATATATATATGTACACGTGTGTGTGTGCGTGTGCCTATATATATATATATATATATATATATATATATATTTACATATATATATATATAGTGAAACAAGGACGAGTGGTTACTCCTTCATTACGTTTATTGGTTGGTGACGTGCGTTTCACCACTAATCAGCTCAAGGTTCGATCTGTATCGTTCTAGCCCGAATCTGTAATCCAAGGCTCGTATTACTATAATAAACTCAGTCTAGCTCTACACCCCGACACAGAAGTGAACTTAAACATCGAGTGATCACCCGGGTGAACCTACAATAACTCCAAGTTACACTCCCTGGATATATATATATATATATATATATATATATATATATATACAGCCTGATGCTACAATGAATAGAAGGCATCGGGTAAAATAAGGTGTTTGTGAAGTCAGAGCAGTCAGAGAAGAAAAGAGGGAGTAGGAGGGGAGAGAGTGAATCTTAAATACTGTACAAACCTTAATGCTGTCACATTACTACCGACATACGTATCTTGCAATTTACTGTTGTTTTTCATTGACGCATCCACCTAAAATCAAAAATTTTCAAAATTTCGCATTTCTAAAATAATATATTTAATAGTAATGGTGAGGATATAGACATAAAAAACATTTCTTGAAATAATAAAACTGTACATTTATTTGATTGTTTTTTGCTATAACACTGAAGCATACCATTTCAGTGGTTGTTGTGTAATATTGACGATATTAAAATATAAATATCTTAAGGGGAACAGAATTAAACGATACCACCGAAGAGTGAGGTCCCTAGATTATATTTGCTGGCCACTGTCACCGTGCCAGCAATGAAATCATATCCGTTCTCTTGCTCTGGAACCCTGACTCCAGCCTGACTAGAAGTAGTAAGCTGTCATTCCCTGACGTTATCTCTAGGGATACGGGAATCAGTAGACAAGACCTGGGGGCAGCGATGGGGGGACAGGGAATTCTGGGGCATGAGAGCGAGATCCATCATCTCGACAGTAGTCGACGAATGATGATGATGATGAGATTATATTATAGTACAAAAAATCTTTACCTGAGAAGTTATTTCAGAAATTTTCGCTTTTGTCTCATCTTCTTCCATGTTTTCATATACAGCTTTGTATTCCTCATTCAGGTGCATCACAGCGCTCACAATAGCAGTGACATCTACAAAAGAAAGTGTTACATATATATATATATATATTCCTTTACTCTTTTACCTGTTCCAGCCATCCGGCTGAGGCCGTGCTGGGGCACCGCCCTTGTAAAATAACATGCATCTTTGTAAAACATTTAATTATTTACTGAATGAGCAGTCAATATGTGTAGGTAGGGTGTAATATATTATTTTCTGAGAAGAGAATCACCTCTGATGATGAACTTATGATGCAGCCGTTTATATATATATATATATATATATATATATATATATATATATATATATATATATATATATATATATACATATATATACATATATAAATATATATATGTATATAAGAACAATATATAAACCCAGTGAAACATATCAAAACCTTTAACTACTAACCAACCATTGGATCTGTGCAACTCTGATAGGAAGATTTCTCATTGGAATCCAACAACGGGATTCACGATATTCTAAACGAATATAGTTGGTATAATGTCAACCACATTTAAACTACGGTCATATTGACACAATCATCCCTTTAAAAATGCCCACAGAAATAAATATAACTACATAGATTCCTGCATTTGGTTGTCAAAAGAAAATATAATACTATATCATGATGAAAATATTTAATTTCTAAATCTATGTAATATTTCTATATCACAAATAACATGACACTTACTTGCAGCGGGAGAGGATGTTGGTTGTTCAGTGGTGGTAGGTGGTAACTCAGTGGTGGATGGTTGATCAGTGGTAGTTTCATCAGTGGCTGTTGATGGTAGCTCTGTGCTTGTTAGATCTGTAGTTGTAGATGGTAACTCAGTGGTGGATAGTTGATCTGTAGTTGTAGATGGTAGCTCAGTGGTAGTTTGATCTGTAGTGCTAGATGGTAGCTCAGTGGTAGTTTGGTCTGTTGTTGTAGATGGTAGCTCAGTGGTTGTTTGATCTGTAGTGGTAGATGGTAGCTCAGAGGTGGTTTGGTCTGTCGTTGTAGATGATAGCTCAGTGGTTGTTTGATCTGTAGTGGTAGAGGAAAACTCAGTGGTTGTTTGATCTATTGTGGTAGATGGTAGCTCAGTGGTTGTTTGATCTGTAGTGGTAGATGGTAACTCAGTTGTGGTTTGATCTGTTGTGGTAGATGGTAACTCAGTGGTGGTTTGATCTGTAGTGGTAGATGATAGCTCAGTGGTTGTTTGATCTGTAGTGGTAGATGGTAACTCAGTGGTGGTTTGATCTGTTGTAGATGGTAGCTCAGTGGTAGTTTGATCTGTTGTGGTAGATGGTAACTCAGTGGTTGTTTGATCTGTAGTGGTAGATGATAGCTCAGTGGTTGTTTGATCTGTTGTGGTAGATGGGAGCTCAGGGGTTGTTTGATCTGTGGTGGTAGATGTTATATCAGTGGTTGTTTGATCTGTTGTGGTAGATGTTATCTCAGTGGTGGTTATTTGATCTGAAGTTGTAAAACAGGATATGGTGTAAACCATTGTATTCTTTTAATTATCTTTCTCCTCTCAAATTTTCACTCATTTATTTCTAACTTACATTCTATATCACCCTAACCACACATTTCACAAGGTTTCATATAAGATATAACTTTTTTTTTATAGTGAACTTCCGTTATAACGAAATCCATACGGTATGAAAAAAAATACGCTGTAACAAAAATGTCTTTATTACGAGATCGACCGAAACAAATCAAGCGTTTGTTTGTTATTCCATCGAGGAGAGAAAACATTTCGTTATAGTGAAAATTAGTGGTATTCATTATAACGGAATTATACCTGTATATGATTTTTCATGTCTACATAGTAACATTTGCTTTCTTTGCGGTCTTCTTCACTATTGTTAAATATTTTATAAGAACTTAGAAAATTAGATCAGCTCTGTCACTTACCTTTACCCTCTATTTCCAGTTTCTCCTTTATAATATTTATAATTGTTTCCAAACTCTCACGGACGCTATCTAAGTCAATCGATTGCTTGAAATCTGCTTCAGTCAACTTTTCCAATGTCTCAAATATTAGATCGAAAAAGACCACCAAACTACCATTGCTGAAATAAAGGAACTATTTCGATTAGATTACAACATAACATTTCAGGGGAAAAAAAACCTTCACATTTCTCTTTCAAACCGAATCTATTTTTCGTTACAAATGAAAAAATGGCGAAACAATGACCATGTATCATACGTTCCCCGTACAAAGTAAACATTCGCCATTGCTGTCTGGTTTGTAGGTGTATTTCGCTTCGTTTTCTACATCATCTAAGATTATGCATATATATATGTGTGTGTATGTTTGTATGTCTAAGTATATATATATATGTACACGTGTGTGTGTGCGTGTGCCTATATATATATATATATATATATTTACATATATATATATATAGTGAAACAAGGACGAGTGGTTACTCCTTCATTACGTTTATTGGTTGGTGACGTGCGTTTCACCACTAATCAGCTCAAGGTTCGATCTGTATCGTTCTAGCCCGAATCTGTAATCCAAGGCTCGTATTACTATAATAAACGCAGTCTAGCTCTACACCCCGACACAGAAGTGAACTTAAACATCGAGTGTTCACCCGGGTGAACCTACAATAACTCCAAGTTACACTCCCTGGATATATATATATATATATATATATATATATATATATATATATATATATATATATATATATACAGCCTGATGCTACAATGAATAGAAGGCATCGGGTAAAATAAGGTGTTTGTGAAGTCAGAGCAGTCAGAGAAGAAAAGAGGGAGTAGGAGGGGAGAGAGTGAATCTTAAATACTGTACAAACCTTAATGCTGTCACATTACTACCGACATACGTATCTTGCAATTTACTGTTGTTTTTCATTGACGCATCCACCTAAAATCAAAAATTTTCAAAATTTCGCATTTCTAAAATAATATATTTAATAGTAATGGTGAGGATATAGACATAAAAAACATTTCTTGAAATAATAAAACTGTACATTTATTTGATTGTTTTTTGCTATAACACTGAAGCATACCATTTCAGTGGTTGTTGTGTAATATTGACGATATTAAAATATAAATATCTTAAGGGGAACAGAATTAAACGATACCACCGAAGAGTGAGGTCCCTAGATTATATTTGCTGGCCACTGTCACCGTGCCAGCAATGAAATCATATCCGTTCTCTTGCTCTGGAACCCTGACTCCAGCCTGACTAGAAGTAGTAAGCTGTCATTCCCTGACGTTATCTCTAGGGATACGGGAATCAGTAGACAAGACCTGGGGGCAGCGATGGGGGGACAGGGAATTCTGGGGCATGAGAGCGAGATCCATCATCTCGACAGTAGTCGACGAATGATGATGATGATGAGATTATATTATAGTACAAAAAATCTTTACCTGAGAAGTTATTTCAGAAATTTTCGCTTTTGTCTCATCTTCTTCCATGTTTTCATATACAGCTTTGTATTCCTCATTCAGGTGCATCACAGCGCTCACAATAGCAGTGACATCTACAAAAGAAAGTGTTACATATATATATATATATATTCCTTTACTCTTTTACCTGTTCCAGCCATCCGGCTGAGGCCGTGCTGGGGCACCGCCCTTGTAAAATAACATGCATCTTTGTAAAACATTTAATTATTTACTGAATGAGCAGTCAATATGTGTAGGTAGGGTGTAATATATTATTTTCTGAGAAGAGAATCACCTCTGATGATGAACTTATGATGCAGCCGTTTATATATATATATATATATATATATATATATATATATATATATATATATATATATATATATATATACATATATATACATATATAAATATATATATGTATATAAGAACAATATATAAACCCAGTGAAACATATCAAAACCTTTAACTACTAACCAACCATTGGATCTGTGCAACTCTGATAGGAAGATTTCTCATTGGAATCCAACAACGGGATTCACGATATTCTAAACGAATATAGTTGGTATAATGTCAACCACATTTAAACTACGGTCATATTGACACAATCATCCCTTTAAAAATGCCCACAGAAATAAATATAACTACATAGATTCCTGCATTTGGTTGTCAAAAGAAAATATAATACTATATCATGATGAAAATATTTAATTTCTAAATCTATGTAATATTTCTATATCACAAATAACATGACACTTACTTGCAGCGGGAGAGGATGTTGGTTGTTCAGTGGTGGTAGGTGGTAACTCAGTGGTGGATGGTTGATCAGTGGTAGTTTCATCAGTGGCTGTTGATGGTAGCTCTGTGCTTGTTAGATCTGTAGTTGTAGATGGTAACTCAGTGGTGGATAGTTGATCTGTAGTTGTAGATGGTAGCTCAGTGGTAGTTTGATCTGTAGTGCTAGATGGTAGCTCAGTGGTAGTTTGGTCTGTTGTTGTAGATGGTAGCTCAGTGGTTGTTTGATCTGTAGTGGTAGATGGTAGCTCAGAGGTGGTTTGGTCTGTCGTTGTAGATGATAGCTCAGTGGTTGTTTGATCTGTAGTGGTAGAGGAAAACTCAGTGGTTGTTTGATCTATTGTGGTAGATGGTAGCTCAGTGGTTGTTTGATCTGTAGTGGTAGATGGTAACTCAGTTGTGGTTTGATCTGTTGTGGTAGATGGTAACTCAGTGGTGGTTTGATCTGTAGTGGTAGATGATAGCTCAGTGGTTGTTTGATCTGTAGTGGTAGATGGTAACTCAGTGGTGGTTTGATCTGTTGTAGATGGTAGCTCAGTGGTAGTTTGATCTGTTGTGGTAGATGGTAACTCAGTGGTTGTTTGATCTGTAGTGGTAGATGATAGCTCAGTGGTTGTTTGATCTGTTGTGGTAGATGGGAGCTCAGGGGTTGTTTGATCTGTGGTGGTAGATGTTATATCAGTGGTTGTTTGATCTGTTGTGGTAGATGTTATCTCAGTGGTGGTTATTTGATCTGAAGTTGTAAAACAGGATATGGTGTAAACCATTGTATTCTTTTAATTATCTTTCTCCTCTCAAATTTTCACTCATTTATTTCTAACTTACATTCTATATCACCCTAACCACACATTTCACAAGGTTTCATATAAGATATAACTTTTTTTTTATAGTGAACTTCCGTTATAACGAAATCCATACGGTATGAAAAAAAATACGCTGTAACAAAAATGTCTTTATTACGAGATCGACCGAAACAAATCAAGCGTTTGTTTGTTATTCCATCGAGGAGAGAAAACATTTCGTTATAGTGAAAATTAGTGGTATTCATTATAACGGAATTATACCTGTATATGATTTTTCATGTCTACATAGTAACATTTGCTTTCTTTGCGGTCTTCTTCACTATTGTTAAATATTTTATAAGAACTTAGAAAATTAGATCAGCTCTGTCACTTACCTTTACCCTCTATTTCCAGTTTCTCCTTTATAATATTTATAATTGTTTCCAAACTCTCACGGACGCTATCTAAGTCAATCGATTGCTTGAAATCTGCTTCAGTCAACTTTTCCAATGTCTCAAATATTAGATCGAAAAAGACCACCAAACTACCATTGCTGAAATAAAGGAACTATTTCGATTAGATTACAACATAACATTTCAGGGGAAAAAAAACCTTCACATTTCTCTTTCAAACCGAATCTATTTTTCGTTACAAATGAAAAAATGGCGAAACAATGACCATGTATCATACGTTCCCCGTACAAAGTAAACATTCGCCATTGCTGTCTGGTTTGTAGGTGTATTTCGCTTCGTTTTCTACATCATCTAAGATTATGCATATATATATGTGTGTGTATGTTTGTATGTCTAAGTATATATATATATGTACACGTGTGTGTGTGCGTGTGCCTATATATATATATATATATATATTTACATATATATATATATAGTGAAACAAGGACGAGTGGTTACTCCTTCATTACGTTTATTGGTTGGTGACGTGCGTTTCACCACTAATCAGCTCAAGGTTCGATCTGTATCGTTCTAGCCCGAATCTGTAATCCAAGGCTCGTATTACTATAATAAACGCAGTCTAGCTCTACACCCCGACACAGAAGTGAACTTAAACATCGAGTGTTCACCCGGGTGAACCTACAATAACTCCAAGTTACACTCCCTGGATATATATATATATATATATATATATATATATATATATATATATATATATATATATATATACAGCCTGATGCTACAATGAATAGAAGGCATCGGGTAAAATAAGGTGTTTGTGAAGTCAGAGCAGTCAGAGAAGAAAAGAGGGAGTAGGAGGGGAGAGAGTGAATCTTAAATACTGTACAAACCTTAATGCTGTCACATTACTACCGACATACGTATCTTGCAATTTACTGTTGTTTTTCATTGACGCATCCACCTAAAATCAAAAATTTTCAAAATTTCACGTTTCTAAAATAATATATTTAATAGTAATGGTGAGGATATAGACATAAAAAACATTTCTTGAAATAATAAAACTGTACATTTATTTGATTGTTTTTTGCTATAACACTGAAGCATACCATTTCAGTGGTTGTTGTGTAATATTGACGATGTTAAAATATAAATATGTTAAGGGTAACAGAATTAAACGATACCACCGAAGAGTGAGGTCCCTAGATTATATTTGCTGGCCACTGTCACCGTGCCAGCAATGAAATCATATCCGCTCTCTTGCTCTGGAACCCTGACTCCAGCCTGACTAGAAGTAGTAAGCTGTCATTCCCTGACGTTATCTCTAGGGATACGGGAATCGGTAGACAAGACCTGGGGGCAGCGATGGGGGGACAGGGAATTCTGGGGCATGAGAGCGAGATCCATCATCTCGACAGTAGTCGACGAATGATGATGATGATGAGATTATATTATAGTACAAAAAATCTTTACCTGAGAAGTTATTTCAGAAATTTTCGCTTTTGTCTCATCTTCTTCCATGTTTTCATATACAGCTTTGTATTCCTCATTCAGGTGCATCACAGCGCTCACAATAGCAGTGACATCTACAAAAGAAAGGGTTACATATATATATATATATATATATATTCCTTTACTCTTTTACCTGTTCCAGCCATCCGGCTGAGGCCGTGCTGGGGCACCGCCCTTGTAGAATAACATGCATCTTTGTAAAACATTTAATCATTTACTGAATGAGCAGTCAATATGTGCAGGTAGGGTGTAATATATTATTTTCTGAGAAGAGAATCACCTCTGATGATGAACTTATGATGCCGCCGTTTATATATATATATATATATATATATATTAGAAAGTGAGGTTTTTTTTACAAAATGAAAAATAACCGAGGTGTCCTACACGAGTGGAAGTATAAAGAAAAAGGGATGAAATCGAAAATGCAACTGAAGTCTTATTTTTTTAAAAATATATATATTTATTTGATTCCTTTACCGGTTTCGCAGTTCTTCTGCTTTTCAAAAGGTGAGTTGAGATGGAGGGTCTGTGGTTTTTCTCACATCTGGTTGGTCTCTAAATGTTACTTGTTTTATATGGAAAAACTGGCTCGAAAACCAAGTTTTTCGAGAAGTAATTTGATTGGTTTGTCAATAATTATAATAAATTTCGCGCCAGTTCGCGTTACAATAGTTCTTCAAATAAGAGAGGGGGGGGGGGGGTTGTCACAGGTTGTTTTTTCATATATGAGTGTTTGAATTTCTTTTTACTTGAAAAAATGAGGCTCACGAAGGCTTTTTTTTGGTTGGTTATAAATGAAATTTGGCTGTCACGTGAACAAGTTTTCATTACATTTTTGCGCCCTTATTTGGAAAACTATTCTGTAGTCTATAGTGAATGTTATGACGATGGAGAGATAGTGGTCAAGGGAAAAGGGATTGGGAGAAATGTTCTGGTTCAGTGAATATGGCCAGCTGTCAGAGTTCAGGTGTCAGAGTTCAGATTTTCTATTGAGACTGAAGATATGTGTTTATTTGTGTGCTTGTGTGTGTGTATATGTGTGTGTGTGTGTGTGTGTGTGTATTGGAAGATGATTCTATTAGTAGAGATGGGGGAGGGAGTTGTGTGTGTGTGTATATGGGTGTTATGTGTGTGTGTGCGAGTATGTTAGATAGAGAGAATATATATTTTTTGTGTGTGTGTATATATATATGTGTGTAGGAAAGTGGTTCTATTAGTAGAAATGGGGAGGGTGTTGTAGGTGTGGGGGTTTTTATGTGTGTGTATGGGTGTTATGTGTGTGGGAGTATGGTTAGCATGTTAAGATGAAGAGAATATATATATATATATATATATATATATATATATATTGTGTGTGTGTATGTGTGTGTGTAGGAAAATGATTCCTTTAGTAGGAATATTTTTGAATGAACATATTTTCCTGACTTTTTCGTGTTTGCTGTTGTATTGCCAGTGCAAACGTATGTTTAAGGTTTATTTAGTTCGGGTTTTTATTTTCTAAAGTAGGTGTTATGTGTGTGTGTGTATGTCATATTGTGGTGTTGACATAATGTATATTAAACCTTATTTAATGTTGGTCTATATTTTTGAATAAACATATTTTCCTTATTTATTCGCATTTGTTCTGTTGTATTGTTAGCGCAAAGGTAAAATGGGAAGACTTGGAATTTGGGTGTCTTATTACTTGCGCAAATGTCTAGATGTGCACTTAGTGGTATTTGTCTCGTGGTTGGATCTCGTAATTGTTGGCGATGAACTGTCATTCTGTTTCTGAGTGTGAGTTTAGTTTGTCCTATATAATCTTCATTGCATCCTTTACATTTAATGGCATAAATTAGATTTTTTGATGAGCAAGTGAAGTGATTTTTTACAGTAAAATTTTGTCCTGATTTAAATGTATACGTGTTGCCTTCAATGAGGTGAGTGCAGGTTCCACAATTAGAGCGACCACATTTTTTGATACTTGGTTGTGGGTTTGTGGTAGGTAATTTGGCATTGGTGAGTAATGTTTTCAGTGATTTTGGTTGTCTTTTGCTTTTGATTATTTTGTGTGTTTCAAGGGCTTTTTTCATTCTTGGGTTTTGTTTTAGTAGTGGGATGTTATTGTGAATAGTGTTGTAAGCTTCCGCATTTCTTGGGTTGTGTGTTGAGATATATGATAGAGTATTGGACGTACCTTGAATTTGTTTCTGTTTCCGTAATTCATCAATGCCTATTGCTTTAGCCCTTTCTATTCCATTATTTATTAGTAATAGTGGGTACTCTCTCTCAAGTAGAATTTCCTTTAATTCTTGAAGTCTTTTATTTCGCGTTTCATAATTGGAGACAATTGTGCAAATTCTTCTTGCTAGGTTAAAAGGAATGTTCGTCTTCGTGTGCTTTGGATGGTTGGAGGTGAATAGCAGATATTGTTTGGAATCTGTTGGTTTGTAGTGTATGTCAGTTTCGATATTTGTGTCTTTTTTTGTGATTAAGATGTCCAGAAATGGGAGTTGATCTTGGCTGTATTCCATTGTGAATTGGATGTGGTTATTGATGCCGTTTATTAAGTTTTTGAAATCTTTCAGTTGGTCGAGTGTGTGGGACCAAAGAATGAGGCAATCATCCAAGTAGCGTTTCCAATTCTCTGATAAATATTTGTGGAAGTTCAATCCGTATTTTGATTTGGACTGTTCATTTAGACTGTTCATTTCTCCCAATCCCTTTTCCCTTGACCACTATCTCTCCATCGTCATAACATTCACTATAGACTACAGAATAGTTTTCCAAATAAGGGCGCAAAAATGTAATGAAAACTTGTTCACGTGACAGCCAAATTTCATTTATAACCAACCAAAAAAAAGCCTTCGTGAGCCTCATTTTTTCAAGTAAAAAGAAATTCAAACACTCATATATGAAAAAACAACCTGTGACAAACCCCCCCCCCCTCTCTTATTTGAAGAACTATTGTAACGCGAACTGGCGCGAAATTTATTATAATTATTGACAAACCAATCAAATTACTTCTCGAAAAACTTGGTTTTCGAGCCAGTTTTTCCATATAAAACAAGTAACATTTAGAGACCAACCAGATGTGAGAAAAACCACAGACCCTCCATCTCAACTCACCTTTTGAAAAGCAGAAGAACTGCGAAACCGGTAAAGGAATCAAATAAATATATATATTTTTAAAAAAATAAGACTTCAGTTGCATTTTCGATTTCATCCCTTTTTCTTTATATATATATATATATATATATATATATATATATATATATATATATATATATATATATATATATATATATATATACATATATAAATATATATATGTATATAAGAACAATATATAAACCCAGTGAAACATATCAAAACCTTTAACTACTAACCAACCATTGGATCTGTGCAACTCTGATAGGAAGATTTCTCATTGGAATCCAACAACGGAATTCACGATATTCTAAACGAATATAGTTGGTATAATGTCAACCACATTTAAACTACGGTCATATTGACACAATCATCCCTTTAAAAATGCCCACAGAAATAAATATAACTACATAGATTCCTGCATTTGGTTGTCAAAAGAAAATATAATACTATATCATGATGAAAATATTTAATTTCTAAATCTATGTAATATTTCTATATCACAAATAACATGACACTTACTTGCAGCGGGAGAGGATGTTGGTTGTTCAGTGGTGGTAGGTGGTAACTCAGTGGTGGATGGTTGATCAGTGGTAGTTTCATCAGTGGCTGTTGATGGTAGCTCTGTACTTGTTAGATCTGTAGTTGTAGATGGTAACTCAGTGGTGGATAGTTGATCTGTAGTTGTAGATGGTAGCTCAGTGGTGGTTTGATCTGTAGTGCTAGATGGTACTCCAGTGGTAGTTTGATCTGTAGTGGTAGATGGTAGCTCAGTGGTGGTTTGATCTGTAGTGGTAGATGGTAGCTCAGTGGTGGTTTGATCTGTAGTGGTAGATGGTAGCTCAATTGTGGTTTGA
>CAXHJY010001051.1:182500-190000 GCA_964016885.1 Eledone cirrhosa
GTTTGATCTGTAGGGGTAGATAGTAGCTCAGTGGTGGTTTGATCTGTTGTTGTAGATGGTAGCTCAGTTGTGGTTTGATCTGTAGTGGTAGATCGTAGCTCAGTGGTGGTTTGATCTGTTGTTGTAGATAGTAGCTCAGTTGTGGTTTGATCTGTAGTGGTAGATCGTAGCTCAGTGGTGGTTTGGTCTGTAGTGGTAGTTGGTAGCTCAGTGGTGGTTTGATCTGTTGTTGTAGATAGTAGCTCAGTGGTAGTTTGTTCTGTAGTGGTAGTTGGTAGCTCAGTGGTGGTTTGATCTGTTGTTGTAGATAGTAGCTCAGTTGTGGTTTGGTCTGTAGTGGTAGATCGTAGCTCAGTGGTGGTTTGATCTGTAGTGGTAGATCGTAGCTCAGTGGTGGTTTGATCTGTTGTTGTAGATAGTAGCTCAGTTGTGCTTTGATCTGTAGTGGTAGATCTTAGCTCAGTGGTGGTTTGGTCTGTAGTGGTTAATGGATGCTCAGTGGTTGTTTGATCTGTAACGGTAGATGGTAGCACAATGGTGGTGGTGATTTGTTCTGTAGTGGTAGATGGTATCACAGTGGTGCTTTGATCTGTAGTGGTAGATGGAATCTCACTGGTTGTGGTCATTTGATCTGTAGTGGTAGATGGTAGATCGGTGGTTGGTTCTACCGTCGTATATGTCTGTTCTGTATCTGTTGTGTATATTGTGGTTTCTTCTGAAGGACCTGCAAAAGATAGACAATGTAATGCGTTCTTTTAGAAAAAGATAAAAAAGAAAAAGAAAGAAAAAGAAAAAGAAGGACTATATTACACTGCTTAAAATGTTCAATTATTAATCCCATATAATCACCCAACCACCTACATACTTGTTTTCATTTCATTTAAAAAAGGATTTGTAACACTGAAATATCACAGAATACAAGATTATGGTACACACACCTGTGTTCTGATTTGTTTTTCTTTCTTCTATCGTGCGAAAATAACCCTTACCACATATTTCACAAATATTTCATATAAAATATTACTTTTTTTTCCTCCTCTCTATGATTTCTCAAGTTTAGATATTAATATTTTCTTCCTTGGTGTATTCTTCACTATTGTTAAATATTTTATAAGAACTTAGAAAATTAGATCAGCTCTGTCACTTACCTTTACCCTCTATTTCCAGTTTTTCCTTTATAATATTTATAATTGTTTCCAAACTCTCACGGATGCTATCTAAATCAATCGATTGCTTGAATTCTTCTTTAGTCAATATTTCCAATGTCCTGAACATGAATTCTATAAAGACCACCAAACTACCATTCCTGAAATAAAGAAATTATTTCGATTAGATTACAACATAATCTCCCTTCAGGCAAGAGACCCTCAAATTTCTTTTTCCAAACAAATACATTTCAGATTTCGGAATATATTGAGACAGTCACAGACGCGAGCCTGCATACTAAAAGATATCTGAGGTGCTTCCCATTCCAGAGTCAGGTTCGATCATTAATAGACCTTCCTCGTGCTGATCGGCAGTGATACATATCTAATTTGAAATAAACATGTATATGATGTAACACTGACTCTTTGTTCATTTATATATTAATACTATATATATATATATATATATATATATATATATATATTTGTATGTATGTATACACACAGCCAGATTCGATAATTGAGAGCAAGGCATCGTGGTAAAATAAAGTGTTTGTGAACGCAAGGACAATCAGAACAGACAGAGAATAAGAAAAGTGGTGGGAGGTGAGAGAGAAAATCTTAAATACTGTACAAACCTTAATGCTGTCACGTTACTACCGACATACGTATCTTGCAATTTACTGTTGTTTCTCATTGACTCATCCACCTAAAATCAAAAATTTTCAAAATGTCACGTATCTAAAATAATATATTTTAATAGTAATGGTGAGGATATAGACATAAAAAAGATTTCTTGAAATAATAAAACTGTACATTTATTTGATTGTTTTTTGCTATAACACTGAAGCATACCATTGCAGTGGTTGTGGTGTAATATTGACGAAGTTAAAATATAAATATGTTAAGGGGAACAGAATTAAACGATACCTCCGAAGAGTGAGGTCCCTAGATTATATTATAGTACAATCAATTTTTACCTGAGAAGTAATTTCTGCAATTTTCGCTTTTGTCTCATTTGCATCCATGTTTTCATATTCAGCTTTGTATTCCTCATTCAGGTGCATCACAGCGCTCACAATAGCAGTGACATCTACAAAAGAAAATGTTATATATATATATATATTCCTTTACTCTTTTACCTGTTCCAGCCATCCGGCAGAGGCCATGCTGGGGCACCACCCTTGTAAAATAACATGCATCTTTGTAAAACATTTAATCATTTACTGAATGAGCAGTCAATATGTGCAGGTAGGGTGTAATATATTATTTTCTGAGAAGAGAATCACCTCTGATGATGAACTTATGGTGTCGTCGTTTTGATATATATATATATATATATATATATATATATATATATATACTCTGGAAAACATATCAAAACATTTAACTAGTAACCATTGGATCTGTGCAATTACTCTGATAGGAAGTTTTCACACTAGAATCTAACAGCGGGATACACGATATTCTGAGCGAATATCGATGATATAATGTCAACCACATTTAAACTACGGTCATATTAACACAATCATCCCTTTAAAAATGCCGACAGAAATAAATATAACTACATAGATTCCTGCATTTGGTTGTCAAAAGAAAATATAATACTATATCATGGTGAATATATTTAATTTCTAAATCTATGTAACATTTCTATATCACAAATGACATTACACTTACATGCAGCGGGAGAGGATGTTGGTTGTTCAGTGGTGGTAGGTGGTAACTCAGTGGTGGTTGGCTGTTCAGTGGTAGTTTCATCAGTGGCTGTTGGTGGTAGCTCTGTACTTGTTAGATCTGTAGTTGTAGATGGTAACTCAGTGGTGGATAGTTGAACTGTAGTGGTAGATGGTAGCTCAGTGGTAGTTTGATCTGTAGTGGTAGATGGTAACTCAGTGGTGGATAGTTGATCTGTAGTTGTAGATGGTAGGTCAGTGGTGGTTTGATCTGTAGTGGTAGATGATAGCACAGTGGTGGTTTGATCTGTAGTGGTAGATGGTAGCTCAGTGGTGGTTTGATCTGTAGTGGTAGAAGGTAGCTCAGTGGTGGTTTGATCTGTAGTGGTAGATGGTAGCACAGTGGTGGTTTGATCTGTAGTGGTAGATGGTAGCTCAGTAGTGGTTTGATCTGTAGTGGTAGATGGTAGCTCAGTGGTAGTTTGATCTGTAGTGGTAGATGATAGCACAGTGGTGGTTTGATCTGTAGTGGTAGATGGTAGCTCAGTGGTGGTTTGATCTGTAGTGGTAGATGGTAGCTCAGTGGTAGTTTGATCTGTAGTGGTAGATGATAGCTCAGTGGTAGTTTGATCTGTAGTGGTAGATGGTAGCTCAGTGGTAGTTTGATCTGTAGTGGTAGATGATAGCACAGTGGTGGTTTGATCTGTAGTGGTAGATGGTAGCTCAGTGGTAGTTTGATCTGTAGTGGTAGATGATAGCTCAGTGGTAGTTTGATCTGTAGTGGTAGATGGTAGCTCAGTGGTAGTTTGATCTGTAGTGGTAGATGATAGCACAGTGGTGGTTTGATCTGTAGTGGTAGATGGTAGCTCAGTGGTAGTTTGATCTGTAGTGGTAGATGATAGCACAGTGGTGGTTTGATCTGTAGTGGTAGATGGTAGCTCAGTGGTAGTTTGATCTGTAACGGTAGATGGTAGCACAGTGGTGGTGGTGATTTGTTCTGTAGTGGTAGATGGTAGCACAGTGGTGCTTTGATCTGTAGTGGTAGATGGAATCTCACTGGTTGTGGTCATTTGATCTGTAGTGGTAGATGGTAGATCGGTGGTTGGTTCTACCGTCGTATATGTCTGTTCTGTATCTGTTGTGTATATTGTGGTTTCTTCTGAAGGACCTGCAAAAGATAGACAATGTAATGCGTTCTTTTAGAAAAAGATGAAAAAGAAAAAGAAAGAAAAAGAAAAAGAAGGACTATATTACACTGCTTAAAATGTTCAATTATTAATCCCATATAATCACCCAACCACCTACATACTTGTTTTCATTTCATTTAAAAAAGGATTTGTAACACTGAAATATCACAGAATACAAGATTATGGTACACACACCTGTGTTCTGATTTGTTTTTCTTTCTTCTATCGTGCGAAAATAACCCTTACCACATATTTCACAAATATTTCATATAAAATATTACTTTTTTTTCGTCCTCTCTATGATTTCTCAAGTTTAGATATTAATATTTTCTTCCTTGGTGTATTCTTCACTATTGTTAAATATTTTATAAGAACTTAGAAAATTAGATCAGCTCTGTCACTTACCTTTACCCTCTATTACCAGTTTTTCCTTTATAATATTTATAATTGTTTCCAAACTCTCACGGACGCTATCTAAATCAATCGATTGCTTGAATTCTTCTTTAGTCAATATTTCCAATGTCCTGAACATGAATTCTATAAAGACCACCAAACTACCATTCCTGAAATAAAGAAATTATTTCGATTAGATTACAACATAATCTCCCTTCAGGCAAGAGACCCTCAAATTTCTTTTTCCAAACAAATACATTTCAGATTTCGGAATATATTGAGACAGTCACAGACGCGAGCCTGCATACTAAAAGATATCTGAGGAGCTTCCCATTCCAGAGTCAGGTTCGATCATTAATAGACCTTCCTCGTGCTGATCGGCAGTGATACATATCTAATTTGAAATAAACATGTATATGATGTAACACTGACTCTTTGTTCATTTATATATTAATACTATATATATATATATATATATATATATATATATATATATATATATATATATATTTGTATGTATGTATACACACAGCCAGATTCGATAATTGAGAGCAAGGCATCGTGGTAAAATAAAGTGTTTGTGAACGCAAGGACAGTCAGAACAGACAGAGAATAAGAAAAGTGGTGGGAGGTGAGAGAGAAAATCTTAAATACTGTACAAACCTTAATGCTGTCACGTTACTACCGACATACGTATCTTGCAATTTACTGTTGTTTCTCATTGACTCATCCACCTAAAATCAAAAATTTTCAAAATGTCACGTATCTAAAATAATATATTTTAATAGTAATGGTGACGCTATAGACATAAAAAAGATTTCTTGAAATAATAAAACTGTATAATTATTTGATTGTTTTTTGTTATAACACTGCAGTTGTTGTTGTGTAATATTGACGAAGTTAAAATATAAATATGTTAAAGGGAACAGAATTAAACGATACCTCCGAAGAGTGAGGTCCCTAGATTATATTATAGTACAATCAATTTTTACCTGAGAAGTAATTTCAGCAATTTTCGCTTTTGTCTCATTTGCATCCATGTTTTTATATTCAGCTTTGTATTCCTCATTCAGATGCATCACAGCGCTCACAATAGCAGTGACATCTACAAAAGAAAATGTTATATATATATATATATTCCTTTACTCTTTTACCTGTTCCAGCCATCCGGCAGAGGCCATGCTGTGGCACCACCCTTGTAAAATAACATGCATCTTTGTAAAACATTTAATCATTTACTGAATGAGCAGTCAATATGTGCAGGTAGGGTGTAATATATTATTTTCTGAGAAGAGAATCACCTCTGATGATGAACTTATGGTGTCGTCGTTTTGATATATATATATATATATATATATATATATATATATATATATATATATATATATACTCTGGAAAACATATCAAAACATTTAACTAGTAACCATTGGATCTGTGCAATTACTCTGATAGGAAGTTTTCACACTGGAATCTAACAGCGGGATACACGATATTCTGAGCGAATATCGTTGATATAATGTCAACCACATTTAAACTACGGTCATATTAACACAATCATCCCTTTAAAAATGCCGACAGAAATAAATATAACTACATAGATTCCTGCATTTGGTTGTCAAAAGAAAATATAATACTATATCATGGTGAATATATTTAATTTCTAAAGCTACGTAACATTTCTATATCACAAATAACATGACACTTACTTGCAGCGGGAGAGGATGTTGGTTGTTCAGTGGTGGTAGGTGGTAACTCAGTGGTGGTTGGCTGTTCAGTGGTAGTTTCATCAGTGGCTGTTGATGGTAGCTCTGTGATGGTTTGATCTGTAGTTGTAGATGGTAGCACAGTGGTGGTTTGATCTGTAGTGGTAGATGCTAGCTCAGTAGTGGTTTGATCTGTAGTGGTAAATGGTAGATCAGTGGTAGTTTGATCTGTAGTGGTAGATGCTAGCTCAGTGGTGGTTTGATCTGTAGTGGTAGATGCTAGCTCAGTGGTGGTTTGATCTGTAGTGGTAGATGGTAGCTCAGTGGTAGTTTGATCTGTAGTGGTAGATGCTAGCTCAGTAGTGGTTTGATCTGTAGTGGTAAATGGTAGATCAGTGGTAGTTTGATCTGTAGTGGTAGATGCTAGCTCAGTGGTGGTTTGATCTGTAGTGGTAGATGCTAGCTCAGTGGTGGTTTGATCTGTAGGGGTAGATGGTAGCTCAGTGGTAGTTTGATCTGTAGTGGTAGATGCTAGCTCAGTAGTGGTTTGATCTGTAGTGGTAAATGGTAGCTCAGTGGTAGTTTGATCTGTAGTGGTAGATGGTAGCTCAGTGGTAGTTTGATCTGTAGGGGTAGATGGTAGCTCAGTGGTAGTTTGATCTGTAGGGGTAGATGGTAGCTCAGTGGTAGTTTGATCTGTAGTGGTAGATGCTAGCTCAGTGGTGGTTTGATCTGTAGTGGTAGATGCTAGCTCAGTGGTGGTTTGATCTGTAGTGGTAGATGGTAGCACAGTGGTGGTTTGATCTGTAGTGGTAGATGCTAGCTCAGTAGTGGCTCTATCTGTAGTGGTAGATGATAGCACAGTCGTGGTTTGATCTGTAGTGGTAGATGGTAGCTCAGTGGATGTGGTGGTTTGGGATGTAGTTGTAGATGTTGCTCTAGTGATGGTGGCGGTGGGTGGTTTATCTGTGGATGTGGTTAATAACGTAGTTGGTGTGGGTGGTTTTCCAGTTGTGGTAGATGGTTCATTACTGGTGATGGAGGATTGTTCTGTGGTGGTAGATGTTTCATGAGTGACATACAACGTCGTTCCCTCTCTTTGCGTTGAACTTTCTTGCTGCTTAGAAACTGTGGGAAAAAAATGTTTAATCACGTCTGAAATCTATGTTTGGATGAAGTTGAGAAAATACATAAAAGGAGAAAATTTGTCTTTTTAACAAAGGAGAAGAAGGTGGGAAATTGGGCAGGAGACAAACTACATAGCCATACCTTGTGGACAAGATGGTTAAAGCATTGCTGCAGACACCCGCTACATCAGCCATTCATATCTATTTCCGAGACTCCTTCACGAATCACACGGGCGTGAATACACATCCCGAATCTGTGTGTGTATATA